>PISW01008787.1:0-69388 GCA_004023785.1 Mungos mungo | reverse complement strand
GACTCATTCCGTGAAGACATGCTGATGGCGGTCACATACACAGTGCTGACGCCTCTGCTTAACCCCATCGTGTACAGTCTCAGAAACAGAGACATGCAGGCAGCCCTGAGGAAGGTACTGGGCAAGACAAACAGGTTCGTCCCTCAGATGGGGAATAAAAGAACACCAGACATTTAAAAATGTCTGGACTGCTGATAAATGAAAGTGGAAAAAGTGGAGTATTTCTAATCAAATCGTCACTTTGTGTATATTTAAAGTATTAACTAATCCCTGATATATCCTGGCATCACTATTTTTTCTAGTACAAACTGTACAGTTTTAAAATATGTGTAAACATGTGCGTGTGCATATGTACATATAAGCGTGCATCAGTGCATCAAAACATTTTTTGCAACAGTATTTCCTCAAGTGGAGCTGAATGACTCTGTTAATGGATTATAGTTTTGGTGTCATTTCTAAGAACTTTTAAACTAGTTCTACATCTTGAATATTTTCTCCTATTTTATAAGTTTATAGTTATACACTTTACATCTAGGTCCTTGTTCTGTTTTGAGTTAATACTTATATAAAATGTGAGGTTTATGTTGAGGTGCTTCTGCCCTCCATGGATGTCTCAGTCCTCCAGTGCTGTTTGTTGAAAGCCCTTCCTTCTTTCATTGGATTCCTTTGTACCTTTTTAAAAAATCAGCTGGGCTCACTTGTCTAGGTCTTTCTCTGGGTTCTCTAGTCAGCCTCAGTGGTTTATGCATCTGTTCTTCCATCAGTCCTGCACTGGTGATTCCCTCTACTTTCTTCTTCTCTTTTGAAATTATTTTATATATTCTAGGGACCTTTCCTTTTAAGTATTGTGAACATTAGTGCTTTGAAATTTTTTCTTAGCGCTGCTTTAGCTGAGTCTCTCATGTTTCGATATTTGCCTTTTTATTTTCATTCGGTTGTATGTTATTTTTCAAATACTGAGGTCCCAGGTCTTTTTATTTGAATCACCTATTTTCTATTTAGAGAGCTGACTTTAGCAGTCACTTAAAGGTAGTTTTGTTAAGAGCACATTCTCATATCTTTCCTTCATCTGAAATGTCTTTATTACTCCTTCATTTCTGAAGGCTATATTTTTTCCAGCTGTAAATACATTTGCCAATTCTTCGCTTTTAGTACAGATGGTCCCTAACTCATGACAGTTTTAACTTCTGATTTTTTTAAAATTTTACATCGGTGTGAAAGCAATTTGCAATCAGTAGAAGCCGGACTTCAATTTTGAACTTTCACATTTTCCCAGCACTTGTGATGCTGGGCAACGGTGTGGAGTTGCAACAGGAGCTCACAACTGAGACACTCACAACAATTCTGTACTCTTAAAACCATTCTGTTTTTTCACTTTCAGTATAGTATTCAATAAATTACATGAGATACTTAATACTTTATTATAAAATAGGATTGTGTCAGATGGTTTTGCCTGACTGTAGGCTAATGTTAGTGTTCTGAGCATGTGTAAGGAAGGCTGGACTAGGTGTCCTGTAGGTTAGGTGTATGAAACATTTTCAGACCTTTTGAGGTGTAGCTGCAAGCACCGTGTGTGTGTGTGTGTTCAGCTTCCTACTGAGCACTACTGACACAGCTCTAGCAAAATGGAGTGCCAACTCGCACTGCCTCCCTGTAGATGGCTGAGATGGAAGTTCAACCCTGATGGCTCTTTCTCAATGACAGTATAACACTGGCTTGTGCCTCCTTGCCTCCAAGCAAGCTCAGCCCTTTTTTGGGTTCCACTGCTACTAAGGGGGAAACAGAGAGAGTTCACTTCCCTTATTGATGCAGAGCGTGGGCAGAAAGCTCAGCCCCCCACTGGTGCCCTCCCAAGTAGGGTTGGAGGTGGAGGAGCAGATACCATTAGCCCCCCCCACACTCCCTCATTAAGTCTCACGCTGCCAGGTGACAGTGACAGCTCGTTTCCCCGCTGGACTCCACTGACATTACCCTGCTCGAGGAGTCAGAGGGTGGGTGGGGTGCATATCAGCAACCTGCTTGGCCCCACTGAAACTTGGAGGTGAGTGGCAGGTGTGATTTTCCACAGGTATTTGTCTGGAATAGGGCAGGCATTGCCAAAAGGCTTTCTGTTCTGTTAAGGCCATTCTTTTCCACTTTGGCTAGGACAACCTGGGTTTGCTTAGCATTCTTTTTGTCTGGGTCCCTTGGTGATTCTCGATTGGAGGCTTCTGTAGCACCCCGTCCAGGATAGAAGGAGACCCAGGGACTCACTGCTCTTTGCTGCTCAATTCCTCTGCTTACTTGTTTTATCTATAAGGGGTTTTTGTTTTTTTAGTTTTTTGGAGTTTTGTTTGTTTTTTTGCCAACAAGAGGGAGAACCTGAGAGGAATGGAGCTACTTCATCTTTAATGGAAGCACAAGTCTATGCTTTCAAACATTTGAAGATTTTATCCATTTTCTTATTATTTTGTGCCAGAAAGTTGGTCTAATACAAGCTACCCTGACATATCTAACGCAGAAATGTCTACCCTGAACTCTGAACAGAAAGAGTTGGCTGGAAAGCAATGTGCCTGCAGCTGATGAAAGTCCTCTAGTGGTGCCGATGTTTCAAAGAGCCCCTCACTCCAGCTCTCCAAAGACTATATGCCTTACAAGAAGGCAAGATATGAAGAGGATATGTGTGACCTTGAGCTTTTGCTTAACCTTTGTGTACCTCAGTAACATCTTCTGTAAAAAAAAAAACAACATATTGGAAATAAAAAACTTCATAAGGTTATTCTGAGGATTAATTAGGTCAATATGTGTAAATCACTGAGAACAGTACCCGGAATGTAGTAAACAATCTCATAGTGTCAGCTCCTGCTGCCAACACCAGTGTCATTGGTATCACTCCTGTCACTAACATTTGATTACTAGATCTTCTAACTCTGCAGCCATGCAAATACACCAGGGAGACATCATTCAGCAGAGAGTGATTACAAAGCTTTTACTAAACTAGGCTGAGATTCTAGCTGTCAGTCTGTTAAACAGTGTGGAGGCAGTGGCATAATTGTGGTGAGCATGAATTTCTGTAAAAGCCAGTCACAGTTGTAGGAGGACCTGACCCTGACGTTCAAGTTCAGTTACTTGAGCCCACGTGAAGCATTCAGCAGCTCAGTGGCCAGGACTGTAAGGCAGCAGAGTCAGAGGTTCACGCCAGAGCAAAAGCTCATTCAGTCATCCATTCACTTAGTACTTCTTCATTCACTCGTTTCAACTATGCATTTAGGCTTGCTGTGTGTAAAGTAGATGTATAGGGAAAGAGCAAAGACACCATAGTATCTATGGAAAGCTTCCAGCTTTGTGGAAAAAACAAATATTAAATCTGTAACTGTAAGTGTGCTGAGTATTCTGAAGAAGATATGCAGAGTTCTACAGGTATACTTAGTTATACAGGTATACTTAATTAGTTCTGGAACCTCAACAAGGCTTCTCAGAGGATAGGAAACAACAGTCAAGTTGGTGTCTATAGCATAAGTATGTGTTACCAAGGTGAGGGGAAAAATGAATTCAGGCAGGTGGAGGCACTGCATGTGAGAGGGTCCTGAGACAGCAAAGACTATAGACATATTTGAGGTGCTTGGGTGACTCAGACAGTTAAGCGCCTGACTTTGGCTCAGGGCATGATCTCATGGTTCATGGGTTCAAGTGCCGTGTCAGGCTTTGTGCTGACAACTCAGAGCCTGCTTTAGATTCTGTCTCCCTTTCTCTCTACTTCTCCCCTGCTCATGCTCTGTCTCTTTCTCTCAAAAATAAAATAAACATTTTTAAAAAAGAATATGGACATATTTAAGGATTTTAAAGAAGACCAAGGGCCACCTGGGTGGCTCAGTCATTCAGATGTCTATTGTTGATTTCAGCTCAGGTCACAATCTCACAGTTGTGAGAACAAGCCCCATGTCAGTCTCTGACCTGGGCCTGGAACCAGCTTAAGTCTGTCTGTCTCTCTCTCTTTCTCTCTCTCTCTCTCTCTCTCTTTCTCTCCATCTGCCCTTCTCCCACAGGCATGCTCTCTCTTTTATCAGAGAAAGAAACAAACATAAAAAGAAGAAAAAACGTTTTATAAAAAGAATAATAAAAGAAGACCAAATAATTGATTCTTAGAGTTTGGGTGTTTAGAGACAAAGGGAAGACTGAAGAGAGAGAGAAATAAAACAGGGTCTGTAGTTAGGACTCTACAAGTCATGTTAACAATCATTGTATTTTTGAAGCTCCCAAACATTTAAATTTTTTTAAATGTTTATTTATTTTTGAAAAAGAGAGAGAGACAGAGAGTGAGTGGAGGAGGTGTAGAGAGAGAGGGAGACACAGAATCTGAAGCAGGCTCCAGGCTCTCAGCTGTCAGCACAGAGCTGTCCTGGGGCCCAAACTCACAAACTTTGAGATTATGACCTGAGCCGAAGTTGGATGCTCAATGAACTGAGCCGCCCAGGTTCTCCATGAATGCTACCAAACACAAAAAAAGAGTTAATACCTATTCTACTCAAACTATTCAAGAAGTAGAAGATGAAGTAAGACTTCCAAATTCATTCTATGAGGTCAGTATCACCCTGATCCAAAATGACAGATACCACAGAAAAGGAGAACTACAGGCCAACATCTCTGATGAACATACATGCAAAACCCTCAACAAAATACTGGCAAACAGAATCTGACAATACATTAAAAATCTAATTCACCACAGTCAAGTGGGATTTATTCCTGGAATGCAAGGGTGGTTCAATATTTGCAAATCAATAAATGTGATCACATCAATAAGAGAAAGGATAAAAACCATATAATCATCTCAATAGATGCAGAAAAAGCATTTGATAAAGTACAGCATTCATTTAGGATAATAGCCCTAAGTAGGTGTAAAGGGAACATATCTCAACAAAATAAAGGCCATATATGAAAAATCCACAGAGAACATCATACTCAGTGGTGGGGGGGGGGCATGGCAGCTTTTCCCCTACGGTCAGAAACAAGACAAAGATGTCCACTTTCACCACTTTCATTCAATACAGTACTGGAAGTCCTAGTCATAGCAATCAGACAACAAAAAGAAATAAAAGCCATCCAACTTGGTAAGGAAGAAATAAAACGTTCATTATTTGCAGATGACATGATGCTTTATATGGAAAACCCTAAAGACTACACCAAAAAAATATTAGAATTGATAAATGAATTCAGTAAAGTCACAGGATAAAAAAACAATATGCAGAAATCATTGCACGTCAATACACTAATAATGAAGCAGCAGAAAGAAATAAAGAAAACAGTATTATTTACAATTGTACCAAAATAATAAGATACCCTAAGAAGAAACCTAACCAAAGAGGTCAAAGACCTGTACCCTGACAACTATAAAACACTGATGAAAGAAACTAAAGGCAACACAAACAAATAAAAAGACATTCGCTCATGGATTGGAAGAACAAATACTGTTAAGATGTGTATAGTACCCAAAGCAATCTACACATTTAATGCAATTCCTACCAAAATACCAGCAGCATTTTTCACAGAACTAGAACAAAAAATCCTAAAATTTATATGGAACCATAAAAGACATCAAATAGCCAAAGCAATCTTGAAAAGGAAAAACAAAGCCAGAGGTATCACAATTCTAGGCTTCTGGTTATATTACAGAGCTGTAGTAGTCAAAATGGTATGGTACTGGCACAAAAATAGACACATATAGATCAATAGAACAGAATAGAAAACCCAGAAATAAACCCACATTTACATGGTCAATTAATCTTTTGACAAAGCAGGAAAGAATATACAATGGGAAAAAGATAGTCTCTTTAACAAATGGTGTTGGGAAAACTGATCAGCTTCATGCAAAAGAATGAAACTGGACCACTTACACCATACACAAAAACAAATTAAAAATGGATTAAAGACCTAAATGCAAGACAGGAAATCATCAAAATCCTAGAAGAGAGTACAAGCAGAAATGTCCCTAACATTAGCTGTAGCAGCATTTTTCTAGCTATGTCTCCTAAGGCAAGGGAAGCAAAAGCAAAAATAAATTATTGGGACTTCATCAAAATAAAAAATTTCTGCACAGTGAAGGAAACAATAAAATTTACAGGCAAGCTACTGAATGTGAGAGTATATTTGCAAATGACATATCTGATAAAGGGTTAGTATCCAAAATATATAAAGAATTTATAAAACTCAACACCCAAAGAACAAATAATCCACTTTTTAAAATGGGCAGAAGGCATGAACAGACACTTCTCCAAAGAAGACATCCAGATGGCCAAAAACACATGCGAAGATGCTCAACATCACTTATCATCAGGTAAATGCAAATTAAAACCACGGTGAGATATCACCACACACCTATTAGGATGGCTAAAATAAAAAACACAAGGAGGTGAGGTGTTGGTGAGGATGTGGAGAAAAGGCAACCCTGTTGCACTGTTGGTGGAAATGCAAACTGATGAATCCACTCTGGAGAACAGTATAGAGGTTCCTCAAAATGTTAAAAACAGAACTACCCTAAGATCCAGTAATTGCACTAGACAGGGTATTTACCCAAAATATATACACCAATTCAAAGGAATACACGCACCCCTATGTTTACAGTAGTATTATTTATAGTAGCCAAATTATGGAAGCCACCCAAATGTCCATGGATAAATATTATTCAGCCATGAAGAAAATGAGATTTTCCATTTACAACATATATGGAGCTAGAGAGTATAATGCTAAGTGAAATAAACCAGTCAGAGAAAGACAACTACCATATGGTTTCACTCATATGTGGAATTAAAGAAACCAGACAAAGGAGAAAAGGAAAAAAATAGAGGCAATGCAAGAAACAGTCTCAATTATAGAAAACAATCTAATGGTTACCAGCAGTGAGGTGGGTGGGGGTATGGGTGAACAAGGTGATGGGGATTAAGGAGTATATTTGTCATGATGAGCACCGGATGATGCATGGAAGTGTTGGATCACCACATTGTACACCTGAAACTAATATAATACTGTATGTTAACTAAACTGGAATTAAAATTAAATAAACGAATAAATAAATTTTGCCTTTTTTCTAAGCTTTTGGGGGGGTGTTAATTAAAGAAGTAATCTCTTTAGATTTATGGTCATGGTTGTTGTATGGAGAATGAATTGAAGAGAGTAGAAGAGGGTAGAGGAAAGCTGATTAGAGTTGTATTAGTCAGGATTCTCCAAAGACACAGAACCAGTGAAAAAAGATATATATGAATATGTAAGTACATATACAGAGAGAGAGAAAAATATTTTATTTTATATTATCTTACTATTTTATTTTATTTTATATCCAAATTAGTTAGCATGTAGTGCAACAGTGATTTCAGGAGTAGATTTCTTAATGCCCCTTACCCATTTAGCCCATCCGCCCCCAATCCCTCCAGTAATCCTGTTTGTTCTCCATATTTAAGAGTCTCTTATGTTTTGTCCCTTTCCCTGTTTTTATATTATTTTTGCTTCCCTTCCTTTATGTTCATCTGTTCTGTTTCTTAAAGTTCTCGTATGAGTGAAGTATGATATTTGTTTTTCTCTGACTAATTTCACTTAACATAATACCTTCTAGTTCCATCCATATAGTTGCAAATGGCAAGATTTCATTTTTTTTTATTGCTGGCTAATATACCATTGTATATATACCACATCTTTCTTATCTGTTCATCGATGGACATCTGGGCTCTTTCCATACTTTGGCTATTGTTGATAGTGCTGCTATAAACACTGGGGTGCATGTGTCCCTTTGAAACAGCATATCTGTATCCCTTGGGTAAATATCTAGTAGTGCAATTGCTGGGTCACAGGGTAGTTCTAGAATTTTTAATTTTTTGAGGAACGTCATACTGTTTTCCAGAGTGGCTGCACCAGTTTGCATTCCCACCAGCAGTGCAAAAGAAATCCTCTTTCTCCACATGCTTGTCAACATCTGTTGTTGCCTGAGTTAAGTTTAGTCATTCTGACAGGTGTGAGGCGGTATCTCATTGTGATTTGATTTGTTTTCCCTGATGTTGAGAGATGTTGAGCATTTTTTCATGTGTTAGTTGGCCATCTGGATGTCTTATTAGGAGAAGTGTCTATTCATGTCTTTTTCCATTTCTTCACTGGATTATTTGTTTTTGGGGTGTTGAATTTGATAAATTCTTTATGGATTTTGGATACTAACCTTTTATCTAATATGTCATTTGCCCATTCCATCGGTTGCCTTTCAGTTTTGCTGATTGTTTCCTTCGCTGTCCAGAAGCTTTTTATTTTGATGAAGTCCAAATAGTTCATTTTTGTTTTTGTTTCCCTTGCCTCTGGAGACGTGTTGAGTAAGAAGTTGCTGCAGCCACAGTCAAAAAGGTTTTTGCCTGCTTTCTCCTCTAGGATTTCAATGGCATCCTGTCTTATGTTTAGGGCTTTCATGCATTTTGAGTTTATTTTTGTGTATGGCAGTATAAGAAAATGGTCCAGGTTCATTTTTCTGCATGTTGTTGTCCAGTTTTCCCAGCACCATTTTCTGAAGAGACTGTCTTTATTCCATTGGCTATTCTTTCCTGTTTTGTCAAAGATTAGTTGGTCATACATTTGAGGGTCCATTTGTGGGGTTCTGTATTCTGTTCCATTGATCTGACTGTTTTTGTGCCAGAGAGAGAAATATTTTAAGGAAGTGGTTCACACAGTTGTTACAATTGACAATTTCAAAATCCACAAGGGAATTCAGCAGACTGGAAATTCCGTAAGAGTTGATGCAGTCTTCAGTCCACAGGCATTACCCCTCTTTTTCAGAGGACCTCAGATTTTTCTCTTCAGGCTTTCAACTAAGTGAACAACTAATTGAGTTACCCTATGGAGGGTAATGCACTTTACTCAAAGTCTATTGCTTAAATGTTACTCACATCTAAAAATACATTCACAGCCACAGCTAGACTGGTGTTTGACCAAACAGGTGATCACCATAGCCTAGTAAAGTGAGCTATCACAGGAGTCCTACTGTACAACAAATATGTGAGGCAGTAGTTTGAAATAGAATGGCTGACAACAAACATGAGAAGAGCAGGAAGTAAATATTGGACTCTGAATGTATAACACTTTGTGATTGGATGTAGGAATGTGAAGGGGGGGAAAGAAGCCAATTTCTTTTTGGGGTTTGGAATCCACAAACTGATTGAATGGGGTGCCTCTTACTGGGTTACAGAATATCAGAGGGAGCAATTTGGGGTAGGAAGAATACTTTGGTTTGAGACAGTCTGTGCTTGACTTTCATTAGACAAATATATTTTTGTCTAAAACATTAAAGAGAGGACTAGGAAAGAGAAATAAACATGGTAGTGGTCAGCACATAAAAGAAAATTAAGCTTTATGGGAGGAAACACAACCCAGTCCCCTCCAACTTCCTTCACTGGATGTGAGTCTCTTCGTGAACAAGTCACTATAAGAGCAGTTTGTTTACTCAGTCTCTGGGGAGTTCAGGGGTCACGCTCACTCCCACAGAGAAGTCACCTGTTTGACCCGACAGAGGCATTCACAGGTTAGGCAGGGGTATCTCCTCCTGTTCTTTTATGAGGTCCTCTGCAGCTAGCCTGGAGCCAGGGACCAGGAACACAGGCCAGCACTTACAGGTCCACAGAGCCCATCCCCACCAGATAACCTAACTGCAAAAATGTTTCCAGTAGTTTTACTGTCTGGTTCCACTTGGTCATTTCCCCTCAGGATCTACTCAGTCCTAGTAATTACCATGCTCATTTCCGGATAATCTGTGATTGAAATGGACATAGCCTTAAAGGTTCTGAGGTACAATAACCTTCCTGATGCAGGGAAACACTTTTGAAAAAATATGAATAAGTGTTATAAAGGATTTTCAGTTGATTATGTTTTCATTTGAACCAATTTGTGTTTATAACTTAAATTTAAATTAATTTTGTTAAAGGTAACTTACTATAAGCCTCTGATTCACCAAGTGATATCAGAAAACCCACCCTCTACTTTACTGAAAAGCCCCATACTGGCTGAGATACGGACTGATATATTTAGACCACGGACACTCGATATCCTTTTTATTATTATATTTATGGCATATTATTATGTCAAATATCATAAAATAACAGATTGCGTTGAGAAAATATTTTTTTGCCAAGCTTTCTCTTCAGAGCCCCCTTCATCTCACTGTTCCTGAGACTATAGCTGAAGGGGTTGGTTCAACATGGTGATCACCACCATGTAGAACAGAGACACCATCTTGTTCTGGCCCGTTGAGTAGCTGGACTTGGGCATCACATAAATGAATATGTGATGGTCCCATAGCACAGAGTGACAGCTCTGAGGTGGGACACACAGGTGGAGAAGGCCTTGTGGCATCCTTTGGTGGAGTGCGTCTTCAGGATGGTGATGAAGATACAGATGTAGGAGATGGCTATGACATACACCATGACCACATCAGTGAGGGGACAATTGCAAAGATACTGATATCAGAACAGGAGAGTTTAACTAAAGGAGCAAAATCACAGAAAAAGTGATTGACTTGATTTGGTCCACAGAAGAAGAAAGCAAATAGTAGAAAAGAAACATTGAGAAAACTACCCCCACAAGCCGCTGTGAGTAAGCAAACACAAACTGTGTGGCCATTTTGGTCGCAGATGGCCATGAAGCAATCATACGTCTTGGTAGCCAGAAGGAAGTACTCACTTGACCCGAAGGAAACAGCTGAACTCACCTGGACAGCACATCTAAGATAGCAGACTGTAGGTCTCTCCACCAGGAAGTTTACAAGCATGTTGGGTGTGACAGAAGAAGAAGAGCCTATGTCAGCCAAGGCCAAGTGGCTCAGAAAAAACCACACAGGGTGGTGGAGCTAAGAGGAGATTCTGATAAGAATGATTGTACTAAATTGCCAAATATGGTCACCAGGTAGATGCAAAGAACGGTTATGAAGAGGATGGCATGGAAGACAGGGTCATCATTTAGGCCCAATAAAATGAACCCTGTCACTGCAGTGTGGTTCCCTCCCCCAGGGAATCCAGGAAGCCACGGAGCTGCTCCCAAACTGAGGCTCTGATGAAAACATTACAGAAGTTACAAATTTGATGGTTTCATTTTTGTTAAGACACCAAGAGGTTATTATAAACAAGTAAATATTTGGGGCACCTGAGTGGTTCAGTCAGTTAAGCATCCAATTCTTGATTTCAGCTCAGGTTATGTTTTCACAGTTCATGGGTTCAAGCCCAGCATCAGGCTCTGTGCTGACACCTCAGAGCCTGGTTAAGATTCTCTCTCTCTCTCTCTCTCTCTCTCTCTCTCTCTCTCTCTCTCTCTTTCTCTCTCTCTCTGCCCCCACACCCCCACTCACGCTCACACTCTCTCACTCTTCTTTCTCTCAACTAGGTAAATAAATATTTTTAAAAATTCAATAAAAAGTTAATATTCAAGCTCAGGTTGGACTTCTTATAGAGTAAAAAATATATACTTCAGTTATGATTTTAGAGTAAAAAGTTTATATATTTATGTATGGGTATTCTATTTTTTAAGAATTGTTTTTTAGCAAAAACACTACTCCTTTCTCTTTATACTATGTATTTATAAAATGTATTTAAAGTAGCTTTTAAGCTAAAGATTGAAAAACATAAGACTAATGTAAAGAACAAAAAGAAAGGTAAGCATAACAGAAAGGATAATAATGTGTAAATATAGACCTGTTTATTTATTTATAAAGTTTATTATTCTGAAAGAGAGAGAGGAAGGGGGTGGAGAGAGAGGAAGAGAGAATACCAAGCAGGCTCCGTGATGTCAGTGCAGAGCCCGATTTGGAGCTCAACTCATGAAATGTGGGAACATGACAAGAGCCAAAATCGAGAGTTGGAGGCCTAACCAACTGAGCCGTCCAAACACCCCAAATACAGGCCTTTTAAATGGAGACTTGAGTAATAGGTAACATTATTGAATACTTACTAAGTTGTGGGCAAAGTGTTAAGAATTTTATATATTTAGTTCTACTTTAATTTCTATGAAATAATATTAAGCGTTTTTATATTATTTATAGATGAAAAAGTTGACCTTGAAAATATTAAGTAATTTACCTAAGTTTACATAGCATGTGGTGGAATCAAGATTTGAATCCCAGATAGTTTGAATCTAGTTCATTCCTTGAGTAACTATGCTATAAATGAAATTAAATAATACTTCTGATGAAGCAGAGTCTCTCAGAAATGGGTGGATGACAAATTACCCTTCCTACTTGGGGACAGCTAATGTATAAAAAATGTACTAGTAAATCACAAAGTTTACAGTGCCAATAAAACAAGACCATTTTTTTAACGTTTAAGAGAGTGAGAACATGTGCACGCATGCGTGCATGCAGGGGAGGGGCAGAGAGTGTGGGGGAGGGAGGAAGAGAATTCCAAGTGCTATCAGCACAGACCCCAATAAGGGCCTGAACTCATGAACCGAACCGTGAGATCACAACCTTAGCCAAAATCAAGAGTCAGACACTTACCTGACTGAGGCACTTAGGCAACACCCAAACAAGATGATTTTTTTAAAAGGAGAAGTATAATTTTATTGATAGGACAAATAAGAAATAGAAGGGAATTTCAAGTTAAAGTTATAAATGAAGTCACCTATTATAAATTTATTATATATGTGTAATATTCACCATTAAAATAATTGTTTTACCAAGTAGATTGATATATCAACCTAATTACTATGCAATATATATGATTAATATCTAGGGCATAATTAAACTACATTTATTCAAGCAAATCATTTCCTGATGTAGCAATGTTTTCTCACTGGAAAATTATAGAATGAAATAATTTTATTTTTGACGTAATGTACACCTGAACAAAGTTCCAGTCTGAAAAGCTAAGTTTACCCAGGTCTGCCCAGCAAGTGATGAGGTTGAACCTCATCTCTGTGCTTTCTGGTTTTCTATTATAGACTTTGTCCAAAGTATCTTCTTGTCTATAAGCTAAAGCATTCAGAACAATAAGCAAAGGAAGTCTTTCCACAAGATATTAACAAACAGTAAGTCCTCAAGGCATCACAAAGCTAGTGAATTTATTAGCATTATGGCTGAGTTCCATGTTTGGATAGTGTAAAAAGACCATGTGAGTTTCTGATCTATGAGTGGATAAATGATGAATTCTGGCACCTTGAAGTATGTCTGTTTATATGCACTAAATATAAACTGCAGAAATTTAGGTTAACTCAGCTAAGGTCACTGGTTAGCTGAGTGCTGGGTTATATCTGCCCTGTTTCTCCACAAAGATACAACTTTAGAGAGTACTGTTAAGCTGCAAAAGCCAAAATCTCACCTCTTGAAATAAGAATTCATTCATCCTAGAGCAATAAATTCAAAGTCATGGTTATATAGCAGCCCTGCTATCTTATATTATTGTTTGTCTTTGGGGATAAATCTCAGAAGATTCTGGAGCTTCAAATGTGAATTTAAAAGCACCAGGGTCATTATCACATTCTCCAGTGAATATTGAACAGCTCCCTTCACACAGACATAGCTAATCTTTAAGAGTTCTGTCAGTTCTCAAATGATCTCTTTATTTTTTCTTTTTATCTAGATATTGGTGTACTTTCATTTGATAATAATTGGGAGTGTAATATAATAAATGAGCTCCTGGCTAAATATTGGCTCTAAGTTTACTTTGATATTTCAGGTTAAGGAATACTAAAAAATATATTATATAACGTTAGGTCCTTTCACTTAAAATGTGTTCATTTTGTGAGTATTTTATAGTGATATAGGTAAGGTACTCCATCAGGTATCCTGGGTAATATGGGATGGAATACCATATAAAGTTGAATTTTAAATAACACAATTTTTAAGACATGTATACATTTTTTCTAGCAAAAAAGTATCTTTTAATTTTGTATCTTTTAAAATTGTATACGCAGGGAGCTATGAAGTAAGATGATGTTTGGGATGACTTCCAGATCAGACCTAGCCTGCATGCCTCAAAGAGCTAAGTACTGGCTAGTGGTTTATCTGACCAGAAGAATGGTGGTAGAAACAGCTGTCTTCAACCTCAGACTCATTCTAATTCTCTTGCTAATCCTAATGGGAGAAAGTCCTATCTGGCTCTCTGGATGCATCTTGTTTGATTTTCCAGGAATACTACTATCTATCTTTCGTCCGGACTTAATTCCTTACCAAGCCCTGTGCCTGACTTTTTTACTTACATTTTCTCATTTAACCCTCACGGTCATTTAGTGAGCCAAGTATTTCCATTACTTTAACTTCACCAAGAGAGAACCAAGGCTTAGAGTAAGCCGCTTGTCAAATGTGCTCAAATGGTAAAAACTAAATCCAGGTTCAAAATCCAGGTTAAGACTAAATGCTAGACTGTGTGCTCTTAAATAGGACTGTCATCTAGCAAACCTCAATGATGACCACTGGTTTCCAGCTAGTTCTTGACTTCTCTCTCTACCCTTGACATTCTGTCCAATTCCCTAAAACTGGTGAGACCTACAGAACAGTACTCAGGATCCTCATTTCCTGTCCTTTGTTCGTCAATGGCCAGCTTCTGCTGATTTTACCTCCTAAATTCCTATGGAATGTGTCCATTCCCTTTCATCTCAACACTATGCTTGCTGTCCTTATTGATTTTCTGTAAGGTTTAATAGATGGAGGCAGAGGCAAGAGGAAAGAGAGAGACCAAGTTATGGAGCCAAGAAAGACTTTATTGGAGTCTGCAATTCCCAGGCAAGGTTCCGTGACTCTGGAGTGGGGAGTCAGAGAAGTCACGCCTGGTATGGGAGAACAAGGTGTTTTATGGGTGCAAGAGTTCCGGGTTTGATCTCAGGTGGGCAGATAGCCAAGTAAGGGCATCTTTGGACTGTGGCAGGATAGGATTGGTTGTTTGCTTTGGTGAGGGATCTGGAATTCCAGTGGTGAGACTTTCCTGTTTGAGACATTCCAGATCGGAGAGTGGGGGTCGTTGGTCCCTGGCGGTGCCTGGAACTATTCTCTGACCCACAATAAAATGGCCACTGGTGCTTTTCAAATGGCGCGGGTCATTCCAGGTTTGCAGGTGGTGGTTGTCGTGCCTGCAGCTCTCCACAGCAAAGTGACCACTAGGTCGCCCTCCCATGGCAACTCTTACATTTTCCTATATGCACATCTGGCCTTCCACACAACAGCCAGAGGGAGTTCTTTATTAAAAGGATTTAATATTATTCATGTTTTGTACTTTCACATTACATGAACTTAGTTAAAATGGCTCATGAAGAAAACAGTGGCCCATTGACCAGTTCTTTACAAATCTAAATTCCCACTCCCAGCAGGGAACCCTTTGACTCTTTAAACTACTTCATGGTTGAGATTACTTAATATCTGTAAGTAAGAGGCTTTTTTAAAGAAAAATTAGGATTTCTGTGTTTTGCTTGTGATATTGTGATGAATAATAAGAAATATATATATTTGGTCTTAGTCTTGGTTTCTAGCACAGAGCTCCTAAAACCTCCAAAAATTTCCTAAATGGTGAGAGCAACATGTGCCTTTTGTTATGTTAATGAGGTGACTTTTGGATTGCCAGTGGGGATTAGCGCTCATCCCCAGAGGAACCAAGGCTGTGATTAGAGGGAGGGATGGGACCAAAACTTTCATTCCCCCCCCCCCCCCCGCTTCTGGATGTTCGATCAGCCACCATAAACAATAATGCCTATGAAATGAAGCTTCCATAAAACCCCAAAGGGAGGGGATTGGGAGAGCTTCCAAGTTGGTGAACTCCTGGAGGTCTGGGGAGAATGGCCTGCTCAGAGAGCATGGGAGATCCGCACCCTTTCCCCATCCCTTTCCTTATGTATCTCTTTCATCTGGCTGTTCCTGAGTTGTATTCTTATATAATACATCAGTAATTTAATAAGTAAAATGTTTCTCTGAGTTCTGTGAGGTTCTATAGCAAAGTAACAAACCCATGGTAGGGGGTGTAGGAATTTCTAATTTAGAGCCAGTCAGACAGAAGTACAGGTAATGACCTGAACTTGTGACTGGTGTCTGAAGTCCAAGCAGGGGTTGTAGGAGCCTTTGATCTATAGCTTGTGGGTCAGAAGCACACCTGTGCTTGGGACTGGCAGCTGAAGTTGGGTGATAGGCCATAGTTTTGTGGCACTGAGCCCTTTAACTGTAGGATCTGATGTTATCTCCTGGTAGATAGTGTTAGAATTGAGTTGAATTGTATGACACTCAGTCAGTGTCTAGAGAATTACTTGGTGATTCTAGGGAGGAATCCTCCCCCGTCCCCCACTGGAATTAATGATGAGAACCTTTACTGCCATTGTCCCTATTTATTTAATTTGAACATAATTGTTACCAGAAGGAAAACAGTGGTTTTTCCAAGTCTAAGAATTATTACGGATATTATTGATTAAGTTTATTATGACTAGGTCAGAACAGAGTAACCAAGGATTAGGTATCAAAAAAGAATACACTTAGTTCAATATTTTTCAAAGATAAAACAAAAATAATTTCTCACAGCTAACAAGCATTAGAATGTGGAGGTGTCAAGTTTGAAAGATACATAGCAACCCACAAATAGAGTTAAAATGGATCTCACAGCAAGTTTATTAAAACGAAGTACTGCAGGATCATTTACCTCAATACCCGGGTTTGGTTGCCCAGTTTCGAAGTTGCCACTTCGAAGAATGAAGTGGTGGACGCAGAACAAAATGGGCAGCAGGTGCAAGTTTATTAGAATATAAGATCAGAAAGTAAGAATAGTATGAAGGCTCTCTTTGCAGAGAGGGGGCTTTCGAAGCTGAACACCCCCGATTAGAGGCAAGGGTCTTTGCTTTATAAGGTTCTGGTCGACCCCCGCCTCCCTTCCTCCCTGTTCCTTCTTCCTCCTTCAGGTTCTACCCTTATTGGCTTAATAACTCTAGGTGCTGGGTTGTCCATCCTGAATGGCCTGGCTCCACTGTGTGAGTCAGACTGTGGTCATACTGTCCCTTGTATAACAAAAGTTTATGGTTTACTTATTTTAGTTAGATATTTTGATTGTCAAACTCCTGAGGGGAATCTGAAGAGGAGTAGGTGCTGTCTGTACATTCTTTTTTGTTTGTTTGTTTTTTGTGTTTTTTTTTAGTATTTTTTAAAAATTTTAATTCAAGTTAGTTAATATATAGTGTAGTCTTGGCTTCAGGAGTAGAACCCAGTAATTCATCCTTATATATAATACCCAGTTCTCATCCCACCAAGTGGCCTCCTTAATGCCCATCAACTATTTAGGCGCCTCCCCCATCACTCTCCCCTCCAGCAACCCTCAGCTTGTTCTCTGTATTTAAGAGTCTCTCAGGGGTTGCTTCCCTCTCTGTTTTTACCTTATTTTTCTTTCTACTATGTTATCTGTCGTGTTTCTCAAATTCCACATGAGTGAAGTCATATGATATCTATCTTTCTCTGACTTATTTTGCTTAGCATAATACCCTCGAGTTCTGTCTACATTGTTGCAAATGGCAAGGTTTCATTCTTTTTCATCCTCTAAGGAGTGACTGTTACATTCTTAAGAGGAACCTTAAGATTACTGTGGTCAGATACTGGCAGCATTCTTTCATAATATGTGTTTTTCCCACCCAGGGACCTCAACTTCTAACCTTTCCGTCTCTGCTTATTTTTTTTTATTTTATTTTATTGTCAAATTGATTTCCATAGAACACCCAGTGCTCTTGCCCACAAGTGCCCTCCTCCATCACCACCACCTCTTCCCCCCTCCCCCTTTCCCTTCAACCCTCAGTTCATTTTCAGCATTCAAAAGTCTCTCAAGTTTTGCATCCCTCTCTCTCCCCAACTCTGTTTCCCTCTTCCCCTCCCCCTGGTCCTCCATTAGGTTTCTCCTGTTCTCCTGTTAGACCTATGAGTGCAAACATATGGTATCTGTCCATCTCTGCCTGACTTATTTCACTCAGCATGACACCCTCGAGGTCCATCCACTTTCCTACAAATGGCCAGATTTCATTCTTTCTCATTGGCATGTAGTATTCCATTGTATATATATACCACATCTTCTTGATCCATTCATCAGGTGATGGACATTTAGGCTCTTCCCATGTTTTGCCTATTGTTGACAGTGCTGCTATGAACATTGGGGTACATGTACTCCTATGCATCAGCACTTCTGTATCTCTTGGGTAAATCCCTAGCAGGGCTATTGCTGGGTCATAAGGGAGTTCTATGGATAGTTTTTTGAGGAACCTCCACACTGTTTTCCAGAGCGGCTGCACCAGTTTACATTCCCACCAACAGTGTAGGAGTGTGCCCGTCTCTCCACACCCTCGCCAGCATCTATAGACTCTTGATTTGTTCATTTTAGCCACTCTGACTGGCGTGAGGTGGTATCTCAGTGTGGTTTAGATTTGTGTTTCCCTGATGGTGAGTGATGTTGAGCATCGTTTCATGTGCCTGTAGGCCATCTGGATGTCCTCTTTGGAGAAGTGTCTGTTCATGTCTTCTGCCCATTTCTTCACTGGATTATTTGTTTTGTGGGTGTGAAGTTTGATGAGTTCCTTGTATATTTTCGATATTAGCCCTTTATCTGCTTTTTTTTAAAAAAATATAGTATTTTTTGTGAGAAAGAGCGAGCAGGGGAGGGTCAGAGAGAGAAGGAGATGGAAGATCGGAAGTGGACTCTGTGCTGGCAGGGAGACAGCAGGAAGTCTATGCAGGCTCGAATTCATGAACCCTGAAATTGTGACCTGAGCCAAAGTCCGACCCACAACACCCACGCGGCCCTCCCTTTCCTATTTTATCCTATCTTTCCCTAGCCTATAAGAATCTCAACTTTATTCTAGCTAAGAAATATAAATCTTGGGCGCCTGGGTGGCTCAGTCAGTTAAGCGTCTGACTTTGGCTCAGGTCATGATCTCACGGTTCGTGGGTTCAAGTCCCGCATCAGGCTCTGTGCTGACAGCTAGCTCAGAGTCTGGAGCCTGTCTTCAGATCCTGTGACTCCTTTTCTCTCTGACCCTCCCCTGCTCACGCTGTCTCTCTCCCAAAAATAAATTTAAAAAACATTTTAAAAAATTTAAAAAAAGAAATATAAATCTTACTCCCTGAAAATGAATCTTTAGTTTCTTTAATTATATATATGTAAAAGTATTTTTTCCAACACTTAACTCCTATCTCTACAGCAAGATGTAACAGCTAGTTCAGTTCATTTTCACCTCAAAGTCTGTGTTACTTAAAACTTCAGTTTCTTAGATGCTCAGCGTCACTCATCATCAGGAAAATGCAAATCAAACCCACACTGACATACTACCTCACGCCAGTCAGAGTGGCTAAAATGAACCAATCAAGAGACTATAGATGTTGGCGAGGGTGTGGAGAGACGGGCACCCTCCTACACTGTTGGTGGGAATGTAAACTGGTGCAGCCGCTCTGGAAAACAGTGTGGAGGTTCCTCAAAAAACTATCCATAGAACTCCCTTATGACCCAGCAATAGCACTGCTAGGAATTTACCCAAGGGATACAGAAGTGCTGATGCATGGGAGCACATGTACCCCAATGTTCATAGCAGCACTGTCAACAATAGTAAAATCATGGAAAGAGCCTAAATGTCCATCACCTGATGAGTGGATCAAGAAGATGTAGTATATATACACAATGGAGTACTACATGGCAATGAGAAAGAATGAAATCTGGCCATTTGTAGGAAAGTGGATGGACCTCGAGGGTGTCATGCTGAGTGAAATAAGTCAGGCAGAGAAGGACAGATACCATATGTTTACACTCATAGGTCTAATAGGAGAAACCTAACAGAGGACCATAGGGAGGGAAAGGGGGAAAGAGAGTTGGGGAGAGAGAGGACCACAAATCATGAGAGACTATTGAATACTGAAAATGAACCAAGGGCTGAAGGGGTAGGGAGACGGCGGAAGGGGGTGATGGTCATGGAGGGGGGGCACGTGTGGGGAGAAGCACTAGGTGTTATATGGAAACCAATTTGACAATAAACTATTATAAAATAAAATAAGATTAAAATATGGTTTAAAGATTAAAAAAAAACCTTCAGTTTCTTAATCTTTCAAGTTTGTAGCTATTGATATGAGCCCTCTGGCTGCAACTCTAATTTTAATCAAGGCTGAATTAAATAGCATGGAGGTTAAAATTTGTATTTCTACAGCTTATGCCATTTTTTATTGGGTCAAAACTTTTATATAGTCATCGATTGACATTCTGCCCACGTCCACCATTCATGTTAACACGCACACACTCCTATATCATCCGCTCCTTCCATTTTTCATGATCTTGGATTTAGTAATGGACACTTAGGTATGATATAAAAAACATGAGCAACAAAAGAAAAAATAGATAAATTTGCTTCATTAAACTTAAAACTTTTGTGCTTTAAAGGAAACTATCCATCAGTGAACCACATAGAATAGGAGAAAACATTTGCATGTCATACATCTGATTAGGGCCTTACATCAAATTATAAAGAGCACTTACAATTTAATACAAATAGCTCAATTTCTTTAAGATTTTATTTTTTTAATGTTTATTTTTGTGAGAGACAGAGCGAGCATGAGTGGGGGAGGGGCAGAGAGAAACAGAGACATAGAATCCAAAGCAGGCTCCAGGCTCCAAGCTGTCCGCACAGAGCGTAAGGTAGGGCTCAAACTCACGAGCCAGGAGATCATGACCTGAGCCAAAGTCGGACACTTAACCGACTGAGCCATCCAAGCACCTCTTAAGATCTTATTTTAAAGTAATATCTACACCCAATGTGAAGCTCAAACTTACACCCCTGAGATGGAGAGTTGCATGCTCTACCTACTGAGCCCTCCAGGCTTCCCAGAAGTAACCCAATTTAAAATGGGCCCTGTTCTGCTTCTAGGACCCTGGCCCCCTCACTGCTCCAGCCATAACAGATGCCTGTCACTCACAGTTTTCCACTGTCAAGGGAGGAAAGAATGTTTGCACTAGAATTAATTTATTGCTATTACTACTGCTACTGCTACCACCTATGATGCTAATCTTATTTTTTATTAGCATTATTATTCAGTCCTGTTAGTATGCTGGCCCTGATCTGAAACTAAGGCTTATTGCAATTATAAGCAAATACATTTTTAAGCTCATTAAAGCAATTACTTGCCTTTGATGAAAGTTGTTTTCCTGAAGCAAGACTTTGGGTTTGGATTAGGGGCTCAGAGTAGATGGCTTTAATCACTCCTCGGGGAGCAGGCAGCCTTTGTTCACAGTCAATTTTAGAGAACTCACTGAGTCTGAGGGTTAGTTCAGGGATTCACATCTATATTTGGAACGGAAGCTGAGGTACAGAACTGAAGACTAGTCCCAGAGGCCTCGTAGGTGAGACACAGTCTCTGCCTATCTCTGTCTCCTCAGCAGCTCAAGGTAACACGTCTGCAAATCGCGGCACTTACCCAGATAACAAGGGCATTAGAGCAACAGGGGATGTCATTAATTCTTAACTCTCTTTCTCTCCATATATATATGTATATGCATGTATACACACACACACAGACGTATATATGTGTATGTATTGGAACAGAAGTTACAAATACTAGAGAAATTCATCTTCTCTTGAGGCCTGAAACTATCTGGTTCTTTGGAATTAGATAAAACTGGCCTTTTTTTTTTTTTTTTTTGCCTTTTCTTTTTTTTTTTTTTTTTTTTTTTTTTTTTTTTTTTTTTTTTTTTTTTTTTTTTTTTTTTTTTTTTTTTTTTTTTTTTTTTTTTTTTTTTTTTTTAGATAGAGCTAGAGCAAGTGGGGCAGGGGCAGAGACAGACAGAGGAAGACAGAATACCAGAACCAGATGCGGGGCTTGAACTCACAAACTGTAAGATCGTGACCTGAGCCAAAATCCAGAGTTGGACACTTAACAACTAAGCCACCCAGGTGCCCCCAAAACTGGCTTTTCTAATAAAATTTCTAAAATCTCTGTGAATGACTCTATGGATGACTGGTAAGTACCACCTGAAGCTGAAGCTGGCCCCACCACTGAGAGGGGACACCTGGCTGGGTTTCATTCAGGAATCAACACAGGCCTGAAAATATTCCCCTACAACAGCCATGTTCTGGGCAAGTGTGTGCATGTTGACTAAGCAAGAGATGAGAAAGATTCTAGGAATGGTAGGATCTAGGTTTCGAGCAAATAGAATTTGACTTATAGTGAAGCTAGAAGAGCATAAATGAGGCTAATAAAGGCATTTTAAATCTCACATAAAAAGATTGCCTTTAGGGACATCTGCATGACTCAGTCAGTAGAGCATGCAACTCTTGATGTCGGCTCAGGTCACGATCCCAGGATTGTGGAATGAAGCCCCACACTGGGCTCTTTGCTGAGCGTGGAGGCTGCTTACGATTCTCTTTCTCTCTCTTTCCGTTTCTTTGTCCTTCCCTGCCCTCTTTCTCCACTAGCATGCTCCCATTCTCTCTCTCTGTTTCTCTGTCTCTAAAGGAAAAAAAAAAAAAAAGAATACCTTTGTAGAAATAACCCATGTCCAAAAAGATACTGAATCTTTTACCATTTTGTTGTACCATAAAATGCTTAAAAGAATTATCAACATCTTCATTTTCCGTCACCACAGATGTCATATTCTGTCCTGTTTTATCAGATTGCTTTTCTCAGCTGAATTCTCTCATAATTAAGTAGATGAGTATTTCAATTTTTGTTTTTCTTTTCAAGTTACATACAAAGTGTATTTTTAAGCTTGTTCATTTATAAATTAAATACTTGGGGGAAGAATATACAAATGTATACAATATATACATAGACAATAATGATGCAAAAGCATTTATGAGATACACAAAAAAGGAATTTGAAGTTTCATACTGGGCACAAGTAAGTGCACAGACTGAAGCAAAAAGGTCCTCTTGTTTAACTCCGTGTGCTTGTGAATAAGCCAGAATAATTCTGTAAAAAAGAATGGCTGGAGACAATGAATAGAGCTGAGTATGCAACAATAGCTTTGAAGCATGAATTAGGTCTTTAATGCTGTAGTTCTAGGAATTTGGTCCATAAAGGATATTTTTCACATAAACTGATATTTAAAGAAAAGGATGTGATGGCTCAGTCTAGCAATGAACTCAACTGTGAGCTCTCTGAGTATCCGCTGGGGAGGAGGACATACCTGGAGTACCAAATACAACATCTTATTATCTGATTCATTCAATCTTTATTCATCTTACCATCACTCTTTAAATCATATGAAGATGTCAACAGTGCCCATGCCAATTATATCTTAATATCCTCTTTTATTGAAGTTTGAAAATATATTCTATCTTTCACAACTGAGTAACAATTTGGCTAGTTACTGAATTCTTGGCTGGAAAGAAATACATTTATATTAGCATTTTGAACTAATGTAATTTCTTCCAGTTTTCAGCATAGCTGTTGTGAGGTGTGCTCATGCTTTTCTAATGCCTTTTTAAAAATCTCTCTATGGAAAGCCTTTAGGATTTGAAATTTTTATGATGGTATAACTTGGCATGTGACTTTTTTGCACTTTCTATGCTGAATAGCTGCTATTTTAATATCTTCTTA
Organism: Mungos mungo; assembly: GCA_004023785.1. Taxonomy (NCBI): domain Eukaryota; kingdom Metazoa; phylum Chordata; class Mammalia; order Carnivora; family Herpestidae; genus Mungos; species Mungos mungo. The sequence goes on along the minus strand of PISW01008787.1, from coordinate 45,885 downwards.
GGTAAAGATCAAACTATGATCTATCATCAGATTTCCTTCAATTGAACATTCTTAGACCATTCTTTTACCCAGGCATTTTTATTCTTGAGAAATCAGTTGCTATAATTGGTCTGTAATATAAGTGGGGTGTTATCAGAATGCAAGCCTGTAGTGGTATAATTTAAGGAAGGAGTGAAGAAAATAGGACTGAGAAGATCCCTAGGAGAAAATGTCATTTTTAAAAAAGATTATGTTCAATGTTGTTTATCCACACTAACGATATGGGAGTTCTCTTTATGGAACTGACACCAAAGTTGTGGTGAGGGAACGCTATTGACCTCTAATCTCAACCTCTCTCATCACTCATTGTTTTCCTCAATGTCTGTTATTTTCTCATTCTCCCCTCCAGAAGAAAAAATTCAAGAACAAACAAAATGACTGAAGAAATTCAATGTACCAGACGCAGACACCCCTTCCATGAGTTCCCAGAAAGTCAAGAACATCAAAGGTCCCTCTTCATGTTTTTCTTAGCATTGAATGTCATCATCCTTGCATGGAAACAGGAGACAATCATGATACCCCCATTGGGTTGGAGTTTCCCTTGTCTTATGCGCATTTTAGTCTGCAGGGGGCGCTGCCTTTCCCTCAGAGTACTGCACAGTCTCCTGTTACAGAGAACAACCATTGTTACTATGGGCACCTTTATACAGATTCATTTCTTACATGCTCCACTCACCAGGGATGATTGTCTCCTGGCCAGAGAATCCTATGGCAAATGTATGTCTGCAAGTCATCTAGTGAACTATGCAATCATGGTGTCTAAAGAAATCCAAAATACCTTGCTGGCCAGGGCTCATTTGAGTTCAAGGGTGTATGCAGTTATAGCCTTTTTACTGTTCCTTGCTGACTGGCCCATCATCCATCTCTTATCTTCCATAGTCCCATAGACTCTAGCTTTGGGATGTTAGGGATTTTACTCAACAGAAAACCTGCTTTTTTATTATGTCTCTGTAAAGATCCCTACTGATATTAGGACTGTCTTCATCCTGGCTTTAGTCCCAACAATTCTCCACCCTGAAACTTTTTTAAGCTACATGTTTTACTTTTCATTCCTGGGTCTATCCAAGTTTCTTCTTTGAGATTCCAAAACAAACTGGCTCAAGTCTTGTCCTGACTTGGACCAGGTAACTGTGGCTGTAGCGTGCTGGGTCCCCTGTCACAACCTCAAGGCTTTCTTAGGGAAGGAAGTTCTCAGGGACAGCACCAAAGAAAAAGATTGTTGAGTGTACTTCAAAGGAAAGCGGTTCTCTGTATTAATAATTAAGCTGAACTGGTGTCACATGGCCTTGGAAATTGGGACACTATGTTTGAATTATAAAAGTAATTATTTATCAAATGCAGAAAACTGAAATGTTTCACATAAAATAAGAGTAAAAGTCCATATTAGAAATTTTGTTTAGTGGTTGTTTATTGTTTTCTCAAATAAAAAATTTCCTTATACTGCTCCTCTTTTCTCTGTTGCCCTCCATGGGGTCTATGGGTGGTAAATACAGAAAGCGTTCATTTCTCAGGTTGTGGAACATATCTGGTTTATTTTGAGCTTACAGAGTAAACAGCAAAAATTCTGAGTTACTCTCATCTGCAGGCTTTTCTATCCAAAGGAAAATACATATCAAATTAATTATTATTTCCAAGTACAAGATATGTCATTTTATTGCCCAATAATTTTATAGCACATTATTGAACAAATCCTATAGGTCAATATGTTGTTGTCACTCAAATTGGTCTCAGACAGATGCAATCAGTCAAGCACCTGAATTGCAATAACCCCAGTAGAATCACCACCCACAATGTCTCTCCTCAGTTTATAAACAAGGCAAACAAGCCAAACTGATGGAAAGTCATATCACGAGCATGAGCGTTCAGCTTTGCTCAAGTCATGATCTCACAGTTTGCAGGTTCAAGACCCACGTCAGAATCTGTGCTGATGGCTCAGAGTCTGGAGCCTGCTTTGGATTCTGTGTGTGTGTGTGTCTCTCTCTCTCTCTCTGCCCTTCCCCCACTCATGCTCTGTCTGTCTCTCAAAAATAAACATTCAAAATTTTAAAAAAGACAAATACAAAGATAGTAAATATAAGAGTGAAGCAGCCTTTCTTTAGTCTGAAAGCTGAACTTTTCTACTCAGATGATAACACTCACCTTCCAGAACTATTTAAATTTTTGATAACATTAGGACAGAATTATAAGTGAACACTCCTGGTCGCTTAACAGAAATCCACACTATTAGCATGGAGACTTTCCACCAAGAAAAATCTAAATGTATAATTAAGCCTCAAACCAACAGCAATGGCTACTCCGAGGCAGACATGGTAAGTCAGAAGACCCCCTGACTCACAGTTCAGTGAAAGAATCAACAAACCTGTATGATTCCTGGTTGTGATGGAACAAGAAATATTAGCAGTTTTGAGTTATGCCTCAGATGCCCTGACTAGTCACCACCCTCAGATATGAACATTACCAAGATTCTTGCATACCCAGAGAACGCTCTTCAAGTTTGCCCCAGCTGAATGCATAAATCATATGTGCACCTTCCTTTAATACGAGTCCTTCCTGAAAATTGCCCTTCCCCTTCAGAATCTCACCGGAGACTATCTGATACTCTTAGATCTAGAACTTCTTTCCCAGTCATGCTGAGGAATGGAGCACAGTGTAAGATCCAGTGCCAAGAGGGCCACGGCCACTTTTCCTCAGCTCTGTCAGTACTGGCTTCTCTCCTCACCTTCCCCCTGCTAGGCGCTTGCTCAGACAAGATGTGCAATGTCACTTGCTTTTCTGCAAGAACACCCTTGAGGAGGCCTAGCTTCCTGCCCATCCAAATATTAAATTCCTGTAATTGGCTCATTTGGGAATGAGAATTCCATAGGAAAAATAAAATGATGCTTAATTTAAAAAAACAACAACAACACTGATTATCATTTGAACGGGAACTAAACATGAGATGTAACAGAAAAGGCAATAGTCCAGCTGATCCTTGCTTCTGTCCCTTTCTCCAGCCCCTTGGTCACTACCCATGATAGGGGTGCAGTCCTCGGGACTCTCAAAATAGAAGTCCTGTTGCTTAGTGTCAGGGTAACCTGCTTGTGATCAGATATAGTATTTACAAAATCATGGACTACTTCACTTACCAAATCAAACTTATGTTTCAGCCTATGCCATCTTTAGCCTAGAAATTCTCTCCTCTAACTAGAATGAAAAGTCATACATTTATGTGCTATAAGTTACTTAAAATGGCAAAAATTGACTAGAAACAGCCACTAGAACCATGTCTCTAGGTCTGACACAGACACATTTCTCTTCCAGCTTCCTCCTTTTGTGTGTGTGAATTAATGAACTTGGGAAATGCCCAGAGACAGCAAATGCACTTTCTAATTGGAAAATGCTCTCACATTAGCTCTGCCTTCCTTTGCGTGCCAACTTTGAAGGCAATGTTCTTTGTAGCAGTACTTTACAGGATGTGCCAAATAGCTACAATTAATAACCTGGAGGGCCGGGATCCAAAAACTGGAAAATTGCCTCTGGCCTTATCAGGTGTACTAATTGCCACAATTTCAATCCAGAGGGCAATGGGGAAGGGAGAGGGGAAGGGAAGGAGGTTTATGGAGCACTTAGAACATTTAGCTGCTGACCTGGCTTTGCATATGATTTTATTCCTTAATTTGGTTCAGCAGGAAATATATAGCCATAGGAAAAATGAAGACTGATTTTCTCTTTTATTGTCCATTGTGATAAATATACTAGCCAAGGCCACCTTTTCTTTGCAAGCAAAAAATGTCCCATATGTTCATCCTGGTCCTGCAATTTTTGTATAACCTTACCTTGTCCCTTAACACATTCCCTGGGCACCCACCGCAGCCACAATTTCAAGACCACCCCACTGCATATGCCCTGCCAGGGGCAGGAAGGCCGTGTCCAAGTATCACACTGAAGATTCTGGACTTCAGCGTCCTCCTGAGTACATGCACCAAAGCATCATAACCCAGGTCATCATTAGTTACCAAGATGATTCAGGGATTTAATTCCCAAGGGTGGCTTAAATCAAATGTAAAATATCTCATAGAAACTCTGTATATGCTGTTCCCTTGGTACCCAGGAAGCTCTGGAATAACAAGACATAACAGACTCATTACATTTTATAAATACTCATAGGTTTGTCGGTGTGGAACACAGAAATCAAGTCTTCCAGTCAGACATGAAGAATCTGTTTGTCTCATTCGAACTACTCGAGGTGGACGCTTCCAGAAGGTTGGAAACCCTGACTGACTGCCCAATAGGTGCTTGGTACGTTATATTAATGTCTAAGGCTGCTAGAGTTAAAAACCACAAGGCAGTGAAGAGAAGGGTTTCAGTTCTGGGATTGTGAAGAGTACAGGTATGCTTTCCTTCTGTCAGAAAAACAGATGGGAGAGGATCTGTTTTCTCTCAGAAAAGCTGGATTTTTTGGCCAATGTATTATCTATAAGGAAACCATAGCATAGACCTGATAAACTCATGAAACTTCTGAAATTGCATGCAGAATATTGTCTGAGTGAAACTTTCCTAGGAACAGATACTTAGTTTTTACCAGATTCTCAAAGTAGTTCATGTGCCCCTCCATTCCCAGGGGCTCAGAATGGTCCTTAGGTTATTCAACAAAGCTGTTTGAATTATTCAAACAGTGAGTGGTAAAACACAAACCAGTACTTTGAATCATCAACTATTGAATATATGAAACAATAAATGTTATGTATACATAAATCATATCACAAGGGAATCATAAACGGGGACTCAGTATAGTTTAGACTGAAGGCCCTAGAATCAGTCTACCTGGTTTTAAATCCTGGCTCATGTACTTTCTCTACCTTGTGAATTTGGAAAAACACTACTGAATATTTCTGCGTTTTAGTTTTTTCACTAGGATAATGGGGGAAATGATAATGATGTGTCTAATAAAATAATATATAAAATAGAATGAATAATTCATGGCACATGAAACTAAATAATCACTGGTTATTATCACTAAATTTGAGAATAATTAAATCAGAATGCTCAGTATCTTATTTTTTTAATTTTTTTATGTTTTATTTATTTTTGAGAGAGAGAGAGAGAGAGAGAGAGAGAGAGAGAGAGAGAGAGAGAGAGAGAATGAGTGGGGGAGGGACAGAAAGGGAAACACAGAGTCTAAAGCAGGCTCCAGGCTCTGAGCTGTCAGCACACGGTCAGACATGGGTCTCGAACTCATGAACCGCTAAATCATGACCTGAGCTGAAGTCGTATGCTTAACCCACGGAGTCACCTGGGTGCCCCATCAGTATTTTATTTCTTAAAGGAACTGTAAGTTTTCTCTTAGGTAGAAAATTACAGGTCAAAATTTTATTATGAGAAATTTATTATTTTGTTTTTCCCTGAATTTATCATAAAGTCTAGTTATATTCTAAGAACTAATAGGCTAAATATTGATGTTATCAGTAAGCCTCAAATTTAATTGCCCATGAGGAAAGTCAGAATACATACTGGGTTGAAAACTGTTAAAAAAAAAAAAAGCATTCAGTTAGAAGACGTTTGAATGCAAAAAAGCATTTCCATAGGATAAATGATGAATAAATAGTTGGCTGTTCAAAAAGAAATTTTTACAAATGTAGAAATTAGAATGCATGAACCATGTTTTAGAAACATCACAGGCAAATGTACAGTTATGTCAATAATACATAACATAGGAAACATATTCTATCACACAAGAGCTGTTGAATAAAGCCAGAGTCAGTCTACTGGCTTTTTGGGTCCTTCCACTTACTAAACTGCTTTGTGTCACAGCTGAAGTGAGAATGGTCACACTTATAATGGAGGCAGGAAGTCTTGGCTGGTTCTAGAAATCTGCAAGAATGTCTTTCTGCCTTTAGATGGCACAGAATCCAGAGCAACAAACATTTTACTGAGCAAGATTGCTTATGTGCAGCAATGTGGCTGGAATTGGAGGGTGTTATGCTAAGTGAAATAAGCCAATCAGAGAAAGACATAAGTTTTCACTCATATGTGGAACTTGAGAAACTTAATACAAGACCAGGGGGAAGGGGAAAAAACAGTTTGAAACAGATTGAGAGGGAGGCAAATCCATAAGAGGCTCTTAAATATAAAGAACAAAATGGGGGTTGATGGGGGGGATGGGGGGGAGGGGGAAATGGGTGATGGGCATGGAGGAGGGCACTTGTTGGAATGAGCACTGGATATTGTGTGTAAGCGATGAATCATGGGAATCTACCCTAAAAACCAAAGGTACACTGTATACAGTATACGTTAGCTAATGACATTAAATTATATATTTAAAAAATTGCTTATGTGCAACTCCTGAAGACCTCCATGTTTGGTTTTGCTTTAAGCTCTTAATGAGAGAAGCAAGACCACAACACAACAGGCCCCATCTACCATAAATACACCAGGAATGCTGGAAAGGCCGTATTTAAAAGACTCCTTACTATTTCCGATATGAACTAACCTGAACGTCTTCAGGCATCCAAGGCTGCTGCTCCTCCCCCCAAATTTTAAAGATATAATTTCTGCAAAGGTCTGTCCTTGAAACCTTCTGTTACCTGTTTCTCTATCTTTGAACCATCTCGTTGATCCCCCCAGCTTTTACTATCCTCTGTCCATTGCTGACTCCCAAATCCATATTACTAGCCATACCTGTGTAGTAGCCATCCACAGTCCTCTCAACCTAAATTCAACCTCTTTCCCTCCTATTCCACTCCTAGCCCAGACTTTCTGTTCCTACTAAAAGCACTACCTCACAGTGACACATTATAAATAACAGTGAGAAATCTTTTTATCTTCCCCTTAGTATGTTCTTAACATTATTGGTGCATGTGTGTGTGTGTGTGTGTGTGTGTGTGTGTGTGTAAATTGTGTCAGATCACCTTAGATAAGAGATAAAATTTAATTAAACTATGAATTCTCGGGTTACTATTATCCTGGTCAGACTTAAAACTTGAAACCCAGTCCATTGCCAGGTGACACAGACTCTGCCTTTGGGGTATCTCTCCTTCCTAACATCCCAGCTGGTATCCCCACTGACTCTTCCTCCCTTCAGTCCATCCTGCACACGCTCTCGGAGTAACTCCCTGAAAGCTGAACACTGCTCAAGTCATTCTACTGCTCAGATGTTCACTGGGTCCACATTCACCACTGACCTAGTCCTTAAAATCTCCCTGACGTGGGAAACTCTATACAACGTGGAACTTGAACCCTCCCTCCAGTTTGTTTCTCACTAATCTCTTTCAGATGTACTTGCTCTTAACAGAAAGGATGCTCACAGTCTCCTAAACATGCTCTGAGCTGCTCTGACTCAACTCTCCTCCTAAATGCTCTCCTTGAATCCACCTTTCACCTTTTGAGGTTCTTTCCATTTTCCAATGACCATCTCGGTTCATTCCAAGGCTGCCCACTCTCTATAGGGTATAGACCAAACTCCTTAAAATGGATGAGATCCTCAATTATCTAGCCAGACAAGCATTTACTTATAGGCAGTACTACCCTTAGAGCCAAACAAAAGGGACCCTGCCTTGGTCACGTTCTTCAGGGCAATTCTGGACCTCTTCCTGCTGCACCACACTCCAATAGACAAGCCAAAGGGATGTGCCCACCCAGCTTTCATCCTGTCCACCCCTTCTAGACCATCTTCCAGGCAACAGGACCCTAAAATTCCTTGCCTAGATGGCCCTCAACTTATTTCCAGAATCTACAAGACTTGCTTTCCAAGGTCACCCTTGTAAGGGTAAACCGCAATCTTGATGTTCCCATACTTAGGCCTTAGAAGTAGCCAAGGGACGGCTATTTGCAGGGGTGTGAACAGATGCACACATATGTGGAATGGAGACAGGTTCTCACGCCACCGCATTCCAGCATGGAATTCCAAGGATTCCACCTTCCAGGCTACTAGGAGGGCATATTTGTTGAGGAGGAAATCTAGAACATATCTTATTAATTTGCTGTCTTCATTTTTAACTTTTACTTATTAAGGCATAGATATGGAGGTCCCCATTTGTTATTCTTGCCCTGGGCTCTTCCAGGGTCATAGGTAGGCTTGCTCCAAGAGAGCCAGCTTTCTACCCACACCAAATGTGCGCAGTTCTTTACGGCCTTGTCTTTCTCCAGGTCAGTTACATTACACAGGCTACGCTGGATGTCTATATACCTGGGTCCCCTTGCACTTTCGGAGCACACTTTAGGAGGTTGAAAGGTAATACTGTGCAAGTACTAGCCAATACAAGTTGAAAAGTGAAAGGAATGAGAGATGCTATCCAAAAATGAGGGAGGAAGTTCATCTCCTTTTCATATTATATGAGTCTGTATTTTAAAAACCCAAAAGAATCAACTAGGAACTATTTTTAAATGATAGGAAACTATGGTGAAGAAAATAGTTATAAAATCACTTTACAAAAGTCAGTAGTTTTTTATATGTAAACATTACTTAAATAAAGCACATAATGAAAAAAAAGCTTCATTTACAATAGTTGTAAAAAGATAAAACATTCGTGAATAAACTTTAAAGAAAAGTATAAGATATTTATCTGTAAAGTTTAAAGAAAACTCTAAGGAAAGACTATTTAGGGAAGTAATTAATAAATGACATACATTCCTTAATTATAGAAATTTTTATTGTAAAGCTTGTCAATTCTGAGCACATTAAAATACCAACTCAATGTAATAGCACTCTAAGTGAAAACAGGACATTTTTTGGGGGGAACTGGATAAAATAATGTCAAAGTTTATCTGGAAAATGTACATGTGAAAATAGCCAGAAATTTTGTTACCAGATATTAAAACCAAATTTATAGCTTTGGATTTAAATGTTTGGTCCTTGTTCTAAAAGAGAGGACAAAAAAAAATGAATCAGAAATTGACCCAAGTGCTTATGAATGTTTTACTGTATACATGAAGGCTGGAGTTTTAAAATAACAGAATCAACTAGAAAATTGTTTCACCAATAAACGGCCTTAGAACACCCAGCTAGCTATTTGGAGAAATAAGTAAAATTAGTTGGTTATCTCATTCTTTATATCAAACTTAAACTCCAAATAAAGCAAAGATTATAATGTAAAACTGAAATCTAGTAAAGTTCTAGAAGACAGCAAGAGATCATTTTAAAAATAATTTTAAATGGAGAAAAATGTATCTATGTCACTAAGATCAGAATTCAAAAAGAAGATTGATAAAGTTGGCAACAAACCCTTTAAAATTTACTGTATCGCACAAAGGAAAAAAGTACCATACCAATGTTAAGTGACAAATTAAGAATTAATTTATAATACATGTATCAAATGGCTGATCTCCTTAATAAACAGAGGCCCTATAAATAAAATGCTTAGAAGACCAAGAACCCAATAGTAAAATTAGCAGAGGAACTGACCAGTCATAAAAAAGAAATACACATGCAAATAATTGTTTGAAAAAATGCTAATCCCTACTCATATTTTTAAAAATCAAGAAGACATAAGCTGCCCAGTATTCACCATCATGGGGGCAAAGGTTTAAAATCTGATAAGATTCTTGGTTGGTGGGAAAATCAGCACTGTTGTACAGCTTTTGGGAGTGTAACTTGGTGCAACTCACATGGAGGTCAACTGGTCAATTTCCATCAAAAGAGAAAGTGAATGAATTCCAACTTTCTGAGTCTGAGCAGAATAAAGCCCCGTACTTAATGGCAATCTTTAACCATTGGAATCATGAAGCCAAATTTTTGTCATCTGGTACTGGAACAAAGAGGTAAGAACCTTTTATTTTTAGTCTAATCATTTTGAAGCCATATTTCTTCTTCTTTTTTTTTTTTTCCAATAAGAGAGAGAACAAAATGGCAAGAGGCAATCGGACCACAGTGACAGAATTTGTCCTTATGGGATTCACAGAGCATCCTGAGCTGCAACTTCCCCTTTTTGTAGTGTTCCTGGTGATTTATCTCATCACCCTGGTAGGAAACTTTGGCATGATCCTGCTCATCAAGGTGAATCCGAGGCTCCACACCCCCATGTACTATTTCCTCAGCCACCTGGCTCTCATTGATGTTGGCTACTCATCTTCCATTGGGCCCAAGATGCTGCAAAATTTATTGGTGAAGAAAAAAACCATCTCCTTTTCAGGCTGTTTTGCCCAGCTGTACTTCTCCAGTGCTTTCGCCACTACTGAGTGCTTCCTCTTGGCCACAATGGCCTATGACCGCTACATGGCAATCTGCAACCCCCTGATTTACTCAGCCATTATGACTCAGAGGGTCTGCAAGGAGTTGGTGATCGGGGTCTATACTTACGGCTTCCTGAACTCTGTAATACAAACAGTTCTGACTTTCCAGTTGTCTTTCTGCGACTCCAATATCATCCACCATTTCTACTGTGCTGACCCCCCTCTCCTTGCCCTCTCCTGCTCTGACACCCGCAACAAAGAAAAGCAGCTCTTGATCTTCTCTGCAGTGAATCTCAGTGGATCCTTCCTGACTGTCCTCATCTCCTACATTTGTATCCTCTTTTCCATTATAAAAATTCAGTCTTCCGAAGGCAAGTGCAAAGCCTTTTCCACCTGTGCCTCCCACCTCACTGTGGTCGTCATCTTCTACGGAACACTGTTTTTCATGTACATGCAGCAACCTAAAGCAGGGAATTCATGGAAGTACAACAAAGTGGTCTCTGTGTTTTATAGTCTTGTAATTCCCCTGCTCAACCCCTTGATCTATTCCCTTAGGAACACAGAAGTAAAGGACACCCTGAAAAAGATGCTAGAGGGCAAAGAGCCATAGAGAGTAAGTTGTCAGAAGGTAGCACTGGGAAAGTATGATTCTCTGACACAGTATAACTAACATGGTGGAAATTTAGCAGCCCGTACCCATTCGGTCAATCCAATTTGCATTTCTTTAAGAGCAAAAGTGCTGGGTCACTTGCTTGATGTAGTAATATTGAATCCAACCAATTATCATGGACCACATGATACTACATTGATATACAAGCTGTACTGTTAACAGCTATATCTTTTGTATGTTGAATGTGAAGTGGCTTATTACCAGTTAGGTAATAACATGAGTTCTAGATTTTAAAAGATCCTAAAAAGCAACATTCCGGGTAAAACTATAAATTAATGAACCTGAGTACAAAACCCACACATGAATATCTATGTTGTTGGAAGTAGTTTCCAGCTTAAGGCCCCCCATTTTTGTAGCAAATCATTTGTTAGTCTTAAACAACATATTGCTATCGATGGTGGGTAAGTTTCAAGACCAGGTTGCAAGAGGCTTATTTAATCTAAATGTAGTTGAAATACTAAACGCTTAAAATGAACAATAGATATAATAGTATTATAGTACGAATAAGTGGAGGCAAGAACAGAAAAACCACGAATCAGTGAAATATAGGGGGATTTTGCTTGTTCAATTAGAAGAGATAAAGTTTGGGGCACCTGGGTGGCTCAGTTGTTAAGCGTCAGACTTCAGCTCAGGTCACAATCTCATAGTGTGTGAGTTAGAGCCCCACATCAGGCTCTGTGCTGACTTCCAGGAGCCTGCTTTGGATCCTTTGCCTCCCTCTTTCTCTGCCCCCCCCGCCCTCTGCCGCCTGTGCGAGCATATGTGAACGTGTGCGTATGTGTGCACACATGCGCACGTGCTCTCTCTCTCTCTCAAAAATAAATAAACTTGAAAAAAGTGAGATAAGGTTTAGGCTACTTTCAGAGATGCTAATAGTGGTCATCTAAGGCTTAATTTTTCTAGTTTCTGGAAACCACAGTTAAAGTGATGTTTGCAGGGGAGAGGAGGGAGTCCTACCTGATTTCAAGAAAGGAAAAGAGAAAGAGTCTTCTAAGGTACCAGGCCAGAGTATGCATGTTTCTGAGAAATAAAATTATGGTCTTAAATAATTTGAATAATCTAGAGAAATACTGTAGTTTTGCAACATTTTTCATGTTCTTTTTTTCTACTTTTTGTAGATTTGACAGTCCAACTTTCTTAGAGCTGAAACTATATAAATCTACAAGTTCTTGCTGTTTTGGGGGATAGGCACAAGAAAAATCTCTTTTAATTTTTTTATTTAAGCAAGAATATGAGCATTCTATAGTTTTTCCAAGTCTCAGTTTTAATATTTCATCCAAAATAATTCTTAAGATGTACAAATCTGCCATAAACCATTAGATTTTCTCCCTAAATTGTTTTCAAATGTGATTATTATTTTGATTTTTTAAAAGTAGCTAAGACCAGGGACACCTGGGTAGCTTAGTTGGTTAAACATTCAACCTCAGCGCAGGTCATGATCTCACGGATTGTGGGGTCAAGCCCTGCGTCAAGCCCCATGTTGGGCTCTGTGCTGACAACTCAGAGCCCAGAGTCTCCTTCAGATATGGATTCTGTGTCTCCCCCTTTCTCTGCCCCTCCCCTGCTGCTCTGTCTCGTGCCTATCTCAAAAATAAAAATAAACATTAAAAACATTTTTTAAGTAGCTATGACTATATATTGTCAATCAATTACATAGAAATTCTAAATTAATCAAGAAACAAAGATTCTTATTGTCCCCAGAACACATCAGATAATATGATGTGATCTTTTGTTTTTTGTTGCCTTTTGATCTAGTAATTTTGGGGAAAAAACAGTTAATTGTTTATAGCCTCTTTTATTTAGCTCAGGAAGCCTTTCTGAGACCTCCGTTGCAAGCTGTATTCCTAAACACTCAGGGACAGGGTTAAAAAGAAAGATATTACAGGATTAAAGAGCAAAGGGAGGAAAGATATGAAGCAAGCCCAGGAATGCTTGCACAGATAATGAACAAGACAGGAGCAAGCAAACTGGATAAGACCACCCTGAGGGTTAATTTAAGACAGATTATTGAACCATAAACTCCTTGAGACTGAACAGATTCTTTCTTCACTTTGCACCACAACACCTACCACAGTTCCCGGCACAGAACAGAAACACCGTATCTGTTTGTTGAACCAAGCTGAACTCTTCCATACTTATTCCAGATCCCCGTGGATGAGTGGACATGGTGCCCAGTAATGACCCTGTGCTTGGGAAGTAACAGAAAGAAGGAGTTACAGCAGTCATGACAGGAACACTGTTTGTCAGTGTCCCCCCCAAGGAGGCCAGATCTTTAATGCAGAAAGATGTATGAATGCAACACATCCTGACCAGTGAAAAAGATGCATCCAGAAAGTTGGTCTACTGGGAAGATGGTAATAGGTAGGTGACAGGCAAGGTACCGTTCCAATAGGAAGAGGTTGCTTTTCGGAGAAGAAAATGAGCAGGTACCAACCCTCAGATGAGAAATTTATGTATTCAATAAAAAGTCATACCCATTTCTTAAATATTTTTAGAACTCGTTTCATGTCAGTTTAGTTTAGAAACCAAAAAAATAGTAAATAGATATCATGTTTTAATACATGTCTCTTGGCAAATGGATCATGCTCATGTTTTCAAAGGAATATTTGGTCTAAGAGTAAATTTCATCAGTTCTTTGGTTCCTTTTAGACAAAACTGAAGAAAAAAGAAAACCTGTCATAATGCTTTCTCCATAATGCCTTCCCAGCTGTTGAATCTGTGGTCTTTGTTCAAGTGCTTCCTTCATTTCCTGTAAAACAAAGTAGAAAATTAATAATAATATATCCATAGTGGGGCAGATCATGATCTTGCAGTTTGTTATTTCAAGCCCTGTTATAAGACTCTGTGCTGACAGCTCAGAGCCTGGAGCCTGCTTTGGATTCTGTGTCTCCCTCTCTCTCTGCCCCTCCCCCGCTCACAGTCTGTCTCTCTCAAAAATAAACATAAAAATTTTCTTAGTAATATATTCATAGGTTATAAGGGATATTAATCTATGTTTTCATAAGTTTCCCAAAGACCTAAAAAACCAAGAGTTGGTTATGAGAAAGGGTCTGAATTAGCTGAATTCGAGATACTATTTTCTATTTCCTTTCTCACTGGGGCTCCTTAGTCTTATAACGTTATCTCCCTGATTTGGGCCTATGGTAAGAAAAAGTCTCAGGTGCAGAATTCTACAATCAATTACTGACATTAATATATATATATACATATACAGCACATTATACACTGTGTAGCATTACAATGACAATATGTAAGCCATTCAAGAAACCTATCTTTGTTCACTTATAAAGTGAGGCTATTTCAATCAATACTCATAATTATTATACTAATTTTTCAGCCAAAAGATAAACAAATAACTCAATATGTAATGTTACCAAAATAAAAATGTTTTACTCTCTTTGGATTTTCAGAACCCAATATTTCATTAAAAGTGAAAATAAAATTTCTCTCACATATACATAAAATGGAAATCTATTTTCCCCATGATAATCCTAAAAATGGATATTAGTTGCCAACATTTACCACATAGACAACTTCCATTAATAAATGTCATATGTTACTGAAACAGAGGACACATGCATATAAATTAATACTGATTTGCATATAAAATTCTGAATTTTTAATCAGCTTAAATTTAGATGTCTTATTTATCCTCATTTACTACACTAGTAATTTATCATACTTAGAAATATACCAAGAGTAATTTTTAATGATGTTGATCATGAAAAAGGAAACAGGAGAAGGTAAATACCATTCATTTTCTCTTATATTATTTGATGTGTAGTATTTCAAAAACTTCGAATTTTAAAATCTCAAATGTGTGCCCCCAAACCTCAACTCTTCCCTGGATGTGCAGTCCCAGCGTTCTCTGGAGAGCGAGGTGAAACAGGAAATTGCTATTCGGTGCTTCAGAGCAGCTCCTGCCTGTAATTAAGTGGCACACCCACCAGAGAGATAGGGAGCCATGAATGTCAGAACTTGGGGACTCTAGGCTCCCTGCATGGTGACAGATTTAGCCTGTTCTTCCAAGCTCTTTTTTTGCTGTAAAAATACAGATGTTCTAAAAATAACTAGAACTTCTGTCTCTGATAATACAATGCAAACTGCAGTGAAGAAAAGATAATTTTTATTTTTAAAAATCAAATACTTATCTTGGGGAGCCTGGGTGGCTCAGCTGGTTACACCTCTGATTCTTGGTTTCTGCTCAGGTCACAATCTCACAGTTAGTGAGTTTGAGGCCCGCGTTGGGCTCTGCACTGACAGCACGGAGCTTGCTTGGAATTCTCTCTCTCTCCTTCTCTCTCTCTCTGCCCCTCCCCTGCTCATGCTCATGTTCTCTCTCTCAGAAATAAATATGTAAACCTAAAAAAAATTTTTTTATCTTTATTTATTCTTGAGAGAGAGACAGGGTGTGAGCAGGGGAGGGGCACAGAGAGAGGGAGACCCAGAATCTGAAGCAGGCTTCAGGCTCTGAGCTGTCAGCACAGAGCCTGACATGGGGACTGAACTCACGAACCGAGAGATCATGATCTGAGCCAAAGTTGAACACGCAACTGACTCAGCCATCCAGGCGCCCCTAAATAAGTAAACTTTTAAAAAATTAAATAAAAATCAAATAATTATCTCTCTTACCATTGCAACAGCTTACCCGTCCTAACAGACACTTCCCAGAAAGTTTTATTCTGTGTCTTAAAAGAGAATGTTTTATTCCCACAAGCTCACTTCCTTTGCTCAGGTGTGTTGACCACTCTGGCACCTGGACACCTACCAACCTGCAGCGTCTGCCCCTCCGTACAGGCAGCCCTGTTTGCTGACCACGTGGGACGTGGTATGAGGAGAAGCCATAGGACAAGGCGCGGCCAGGCTTGTACTCTCCAGCCTGTGTCTGGCTCACCTCAGCTCAGAGCGCTGCACCCATGCAGGCTTCTCATACTGGGGCAAGACTAGGGAGAGCTCCCAGGTTCATCTCTGGATGTCCCACAGGTTTTTATTCGTTCTTAGTGTCTTTCCGATTAGACTCATTTTTAACTCTCCTTATCATATTATCTCCTGTTTCATCTGAAAGCTGATATCAGAGATAGTATGTTTTCCTTATCATCTGCATCAGCAAAACTAGGGAGTAGCCCACCCAAGAAATCTTTCGGAAATGGAGTTTAAATTAATGGTAAAATTAATATAGTCATAAAGAAGCAACTGGAAAAGAAATTCTAATTAATGCTATTTATATTGAGAGGAGTGGTTTTTAGAAAAAATTTTAAAGTATCTCTCACAAATGTTGTACTATCTTTCCTTCTTATATTTACCACAAATGACAGATAGGTCCTAAAGGCACAGAATAACACTATGCACTTTAATCTAAGAATACAGTGTTCTCTGCTTTCATTGATTGGGTATTAAAACACAATCTGCTAAGGTTTTATATCCTGGCCTATTCATGTTCTCAGGACATTATGTTGTTAAGTTTATCAAAAGGAGGCTCTGTCTGCATGATCACTTCATTAAATTTATAATGGACTTCTGATCATGACTGTAGATTCACATTTGCAGTACGTAACAAATGCCTGCATGTCAAACAAGCAAAATAATCCACACTGAGGCCTGCAAAAAATGTATGGTCTGGGAGGCGAAGATTTGCTAGCAAAAGAAAAAAAAAAAAAGAAGAAGTGACTCAAAAGACAGAGTTTCAACGACGGCAGCATTGTTGGTGGGGAAAGTGGAGGTAGAATGCAAGGTCCTCCTGAGTCCCAGTTCTGCTCTGAACCATAGTATCAGTCAAGCGCATTGGTCCATCCTAGTCTTAGCTTTCATCTAGAAAATGGGGAAATCATCTCTCACAGGGTCATCATGGGTTAAAATCATAGAAGGTATGCTAAAGTATATTTGAAACATTTAAAAGTATAAAGCGTTTATTTTTAATAACCAGATTCTACTACTTCTGGCTAGTGTTCAACTTGAAGGATCTCTGATTTGAAGCAAGTATTTGGAAAATCCTTGCCTGTAAAAATGTTTCTACAAAGTATGGAAGTTTGCTTCTGTTTCCAATGATGGATTTTCTTTAGTTCATTTCGTCTGCTTGTTTGGAAAACTTAGTACAGCCCATCTCCAATTTCCAGGAGCCTCAGTCCTAACGTCTGTTCACAAGTCAGTGACTTGGAACGTGGACACACCGTCCATGGAAACACAGTTGCACGTGGGAGCAGACCGTGAAAGCCTTCTCAATTCATAATAAATCTCCATAGACATTTCTTTGACCCTGAACCACTACAGCTCATATGTTCCCATAGAACAAAGGTCTGATGTTACAAATCAGGCCACTAGGAACTCCTCTTCTACTTGTTATAGCCACTGTTGCGGAAGGCAGCGTTCTCATGCCCACGTCTGTGGCTGCCCTGAGCTTCTCTGGCTGTACCCCAGCCTGGGAAAGAGCAGCTAGGGGTGAGCTGTGGGGTGGAGGCCAGCATGTGTGGTGGGGCAGTGTTGGGGTGCTGGCTCACTTTCTCCCTCTCCTTTTCCTCAACTTCTGCTTGCGCTAGCAGTAGATCTGGAAGAAGTTTCGAGGAAACAACCCCAGGGTTCCAGTCCTACAGAAGCCTCTTGCCCTCTTTCTCCTCTCCAGTGTTCTCTACCTTACATGGGGGCTGCAGGATGGGAGTTCCACCTCCTCTCTCACACGGGGAGGAGGGTGACTAGGGACCTGAGACTGAGGCTCTAAGGCTGGGCAGGAGGGGTGGGGGAGGATGAGGGAGGCCTAGGGAGTAGCTGATGTGCCATTTTTCAGACTCTATGATGCCACTGGCTATTGCTTTACTTCTCTGAGGGAGAAAGCAAAATCTTTCTCCAGGAAAGCCAATGAACCATTTAGGAAATTGCAGCATTGCCTATGAAATACAGAAGATGCTCAATAAAATTTATCTGAATCTTAGTTTAATTTACTCTCTCTCCCTCATTCTCTCCCTGGCTGGCTCGCTCGCTCGCTCTCTTTCTCTCTCTCTCTTTCTCAGTTGTCATCATCATCACCATCACATAAATGATCCATGGGGACCACAAGCTCAAAATCTTAATGATCAAATAATCATCACCTTCTACTTCACAACCAACTCCTGCTTTTCACAGTTTTATGCATGGCACTTTCCCCCAGTCACCTGGTTCAAAAAAAGCTATTGTTACTCTTGACCTTTCCTTATTATCTTCACATTTCAAAGAGAAGATAAGATTTACCCATTATTCATCTATGCATTCATAATCCCCATCCTTTCATTCCTATCCTTTCCCTTATCGTTATTTCATACCTGAACCTCAGCGTGTCTTTGTTTCTAATCATCCACCTCAAAGATCTTCAGTAAATTCACAGATGTGTGAGAATAGTCAGTGATATTACAGCATTTCAGACCAGTGGGGAAATGATGGATTTATCAGTAAATTAAAACAAATGAAGCCATACATATACTTTCTTGTCTTATGCCTTACATCAAAATAAATTCAATATCAATCTGATTTTTTTATAATAAGTGGAACTTTGAAAATACTGGAATAATATATAGATGAATATTTGCTAGTCTGGAAATAGGAAAATCCTTTAAAAAAAAAAAACTAAGGTCACAAATTATAAATAAAAGGTATGACAGTTTTGGTGAAGTAAAAATTTTAAATTTCTATTCCAATAATTGGTACACACAAACATCAAGTGGGAAAATAGGTAATGTATATGTAACAGAATTAATATAGACAAATAAGGTAAATCAATTAAGCATAGTGAGAAGATATAAGCAGACAACTCAAGAAACAATATAAATGGCCTAAAGTAGGCAAAAATTGCTCAATCTCATTCGTATTCAAGGAAATACAAATTAACACAATAATGAGATCATGTGTCAGCTGTCAAATTGGCAAAAGTATTAAAGAATATCAATAACTGGGTGATAGCGTAGGAAAAGAACCATGATTCTAGGCTGCTTTCAGGAGTGTAAATTGGTATAAAATTTCCAGAGGGCAATTTGACATTATTTACCTAAAGCCTTACATACCTCTTTGATCCAGCAACTTCCATATATGACTTTATTTGATGAAAATAAACCAAAAATTGTACAAAGATCTATGCATTTTGTAACTTGCTATAATGACGTTTATAACAGTAAAATATCAGTAGCAATATAAAGGTAAATCAAAGGAGGATTTAAGAAATTAAGGAATAGTGATATAATAGTATATATAATAATACATCCATTAAAAATGTAGGTATACTTTATTTTCATGAAAATGCTCAGGGTTTATGTATAAAGGATTTCCAATTATGCATATGATATCATTTTATTTTTAAAAATTAGGTGAAATATACAGAGTTATACATACTGCTAGTAATAGTTGGTATTGGTCATTTCTGGGTGATAAAATCCCAGGTGCTTTTTACTGACTATTTAGAAATAAAAAATAAGAATTCAGATATAGTCTTAAACCCTTAGCCAAGATTCTATCCTACATATTTAACTCCAAATTACCTTCCTAGTACCCAATGTCAAGCCCAGAGTCAGGGGGCCAAGTTAAAGGATGCTACCACAAACTAGATGTATAGTGAGTAAGGAGAGCAGGAAGAGGGGGAATGAGACAGGGGGAGTAAAATATGGTGCTGGAGTTTCAGCTCTGTCTGACAGGGAGGCTCTTGGTCAAAAGAGGAGACGGTTCTGCTGGAAGATGCTGGGTATTTAGACACTCAACATAGAACCTTGAACATAGCGGCGATTCCATGTTTCTTTATTGGATGAACATGGTTGCATACGATTCTTATCATGGTTTGATGTATCAGTACTCTATTGGCAGTATTCTCAGGAGATTCCAAGAAGAGACTGATCAAAGCAGTTCAAAGCAATAAAGAAAACACTGCAATCGGAATCAGATCTCTTTCACCCAGTCACCTCAGCCTTTCCTCTATCTGGGGGTTCTACCTTGGGACTGCAATGCCACTTTTCCAGAGAGGTCTCCCCTGACTTTCAGGTTCAAGAAAAAGAAGCAAGTCCAGCCCTCCTATTCTCACTTGTCTGGTTGTGAGAATTCAGCTGATGCCTAAGAAAACACAAATCTCTGCCATTTTCGTCCAGACTTGCCACTGACATATTTCATTTCCATATTGTGTGCTGGACTTAACTAATATAGAGAACGCACCAAGGAGTCTGCTCAGAATAGTTGGGATATCAGCCCCAAAGAGGTGGGCGCATCTCAGGGGTCTAAATCCCTGCACTTACCTCTCCGTGCCCTTCAGGCGGCGCTGAGCACTCTGCTTGCAGGGGTCTATCTCCCTTCATCATCACAATAGCAGATGTAACTACAGCAGAACTTGCAGAAGCCAAGTGACACATCCTGGATCACAGAGCGTGCGTATGACGGAGGTCAGACTCCAACATGCGGAGAAGAAATCTAGCGACGGGGCAGGCATGTTATTGGAGTGGGGGCTGGGTATAGCCCAAAAGCTGAAAGGTGGGGCTGGGTTTGAACGCCAGACTGCTTAGTGGGAGTGCAGTAGTGGGTTGTGACCTATTGTTCCTCTCAGGTGGGACTAACCTGCTCGGCACGGCTCAGGTGGGAGAGCCCAGTCCTGGGAACACGGGAGAGCTGAGGCCTGGCCGGCTTGGCCAGAGACTGTTCTAGGCGGTTACCCTAGCACAGCACCGCTTTCCATATGCAGTCCGCCCTCTGCTCCAGAAGCCTGGCTTGCTTTTGTCCCAAGTTTTCTCAGGGACCAAAATGTAATAAGGAACTATTATATTTTGCAGGCTTCTTGAAGGCTTTACATACTCTCTTCCAAAGAGCACTAACTTCAGGGTCCTTATGGTAAGAGGTGGGTCTCCTCTTATGGGCCATTCTGGTAAATCAGTGGCCTCCGAGGAGATGTTTGAAGCCTATATTTCCTTATACTCTCATTTTCTCAATATTCTTAAGCTACAGGATCAAATTACTGGCATGATTCAAAATGCATGAGAGTGGACCCAATTTTTTTGACAATTTAAATCCCATTTAAACCTCCCAGTTTTGCCATGAAAACCAAATTTTGAGATGTGATATATGAGCACCTAACAATTGCTAACATTCTGGACTAAGAATAAAAGAAAAGAAAGGAACAGCTTCCAAAACCTTACAAACCTTTGCTTGACTAGGAAAGCAGCAACACATAATTCATAAGCCCCTGCAAAAAAAAAAAAACCATACAAAAAACACAAAAACAAAAAAACCATAATGAAGTAGAAACATTTTAATTAAGAGCCTTTAAAGCATTAAAAAAAATAATGTTCCAAGTTACAATACCTTAAAAACTTTACAGAATTCAGGCATATTATAATAAAAATATTTTAAAATATTGATTTAAAATTCAAGTTGAATGAACTGTCAGACATAGTATACATGCCTTCTGATGAATTCAAATCTAACTTTTTAAACTTCTTTAAGCCAGATATAATGCCTAGGGGATATATAATTTTAAATTAACTTTTCAAAAGAGATCCGAGGCTTTGCAGCTAGCAGCCACGTACGTGCACGTCCTTGCTACCTTGAATGTCTGGTCCCCAGGTTCATACTGTGGTATAAATGGGGGGAGTCTGTCAAGTCTGAGTTTTAAATAACTTGAGAAAATGGGTTCTTGCAATTCCCCCCTCCCCCGGGATTTAACACTAATCCTGCTATTGAGAAAATTATGAGGATATTATTAGGAAAGTTACAGCACTTGGACCCTCTTGAAAAGGAGCTGGTCTTTGTAGCCTTTGTAAACTCTATATCAAGTCGTGTGTTGTTTCTGCTTTCGGTAAATGATTTTATCTATGTGCCTTTCTTGGTTATAAAAGCAGTGACAGTCTAAAACAGCCCAGTAGAAATAATAGAAAAACAAAAACTTAAGCCAGGCCGGAAGAGAACTGCCCACTCTCTCCCCCATAGGCTTCCTGCACTGCACCCGTCACTTATGTTGAAATGGTCATTAACGTGCCTATTGCTCCTGCCAGACTGTGAGCTCCTTGAGGACAGGAAATGAATCATAATCTCATGTGGATGTTCCCATTTTTGTTGATGTTCACTTCATCCTCCATTCATATACTTGGTCCTGGTGCTTAATGAATAGTACATAGGATGCCTCATACTTCAGAACAGTGTGTGTGCCATTTAAAAGGAGACTGTATCAGCAAAGGAAGCAAGAAGGTTGTCAGAGCCACAAATAGTAGTACCATCTAAAAACTGCCCATCGGAAGGGGCACCAGGGTGGCCCAGTCAGTTGAGCATCTGACTCTTGATTTTGGCTCTGGTCATGATTCCAGGGTCAGTGTGGAATCTGATTGAAATTCATTTTCTCTCTGTCTCTCTCTCTCTCTCCCCCCCCCACCTCTGCCCATCTCCCCTACTTGCTTTCTCTCCAAACAAACAAACAAACAAAACAAAAACACAACAACAAAACCATCAAACATCTATGGGAGAGAAGCCCTGTGGATCCAACCCAAATATCTGGTCCTTCTGATTTGGAGAATGAATACATCAAGACACCAGAACTTCCTGCCACTTAATGGCTACATCATAGCAGAACACTTCTACTTTGATTCTAGGCTTAGGAGAAAGGAAGGTTTCCAGGTTACTTGACCTTAGATTTCTAATTTTTCATCTTGTAATGGAGCAAAGTGGCATCTGGCCATATCCATAAGTCTTCTATGAGCGTTATTAGAGTGACTCAGAATCCATAAATCAGATCAACTCTGGAACAATGGAAGAGTTTCTATGCAAGGAAGATGGCACATTTACAAATTTGTCCCTTTTGGATGACATGCCTACCTCCAGAAGCATTCTCTCTTGCATTTCCTCACCCCTGGCTCAGTGCTGAGTGGACAGGCTGAATTGGACATGATCCCACACTGCAAGAGTCTCATAAGTGACAAGTGGAAGAAATATGTTTCGTGTGCCATGGTAGAAGTCTGTATGGGCACAATGGGAGCAGAAGAAGAAAACCATTTGTTCTATATGGATGTAGGAGAGAAGCCATCTACATTTTGGGAGAAAGGTGTGTTTCCCATAAAGACCCTCCAGGAATAGGACAGGATTCATTAGAAGGCAATTGGGAGGAAGTACTAACTAAAGAAAATATAGGGAACCATTGAAAATACTAGGGAATCTTGAGGTTGATTTTATTGATCAAATAGTGGTTTTTTAAGAATTATTGATTGAATGTGAGTGCTTCAAATAACCTCAGAAAGCATTTAGAGGGTTTATGTGTAGTAAATACATTTTTGGAGTCTCTAAATGCCTTTTATTTCAGAGCACCTTTTTTTGTTAAGTGAATGGCGGACCCAGAAAAGTAAGAATGTAGAATTCTTTCCCATAATGAGGAAGAAGGCCACAACACTTGTCCAGGCCTGGGGCCAGGAGTCAGCAGCATGCTGGCCAGAATCAGGGATGGGATTACGTAGTGGTTAAAGGCTCTAGAGTTAGGGGACCTGAATTTGAATCTTGGGTCCACCACTCATGTCATCTCTGTGTTTCAGCCTCATAGAATGAGGTCGACAATAGTACCAGCTACATAGGTGTCCTAGGATTAAATGAGAGAACACGTGTGAAGTGCACCAGAGCTTGGCACATGGTAGGCACTCAGTAAATGCCCACTTTACACGGAAGGGTGGCCGCTGACCTCTACAGTCTTGCAGATTACAGAACACAAGATCAAGCAAATTAATGCATAGGCTTCTTGCCTTATCACCCACTGAGGCTCAGTGGGTTAAGTGTTCCACTTCGGCTCTGGTCATGATCTCACAATTTGTGGGTTCAAGCCCTGCATTGGCCTATCAATGCAGAGCCTGCTTGAGATTCTTTCTCCTCCTCCTCTCTCGGCCCCTCCCCCACTCATGCTTTCTCTCTCTCTCTCAAAATAAAAATAAAACAAAATGACAGGAAGTGGGGGGAATGGCATGAAGGAAGGACAGTGGTGTAAGTGGAAAAAAAAATATCAAAGAGACAGAGAGAAATATCAAGACAGAGAGGAAAGGGAAGAAATGAACCCAAACGTATCCTGAGAGGGGCTAAAAGTGACAGGAAAGGAGCTTATGGCCGGTGGGGCTACAGAAATGCCTCCGTCTTCACCACACCATGGGCCTCAGTCACTCTGCATCCCTTTCTTGTCTGTATTATTCCGAGTTCTACTTCATATCAGACTAGTTACCTGTGCTTGGTAGAAAATACTTGAAAATATCAGAAAGTATTTTAAATGATATAAATGACCTATAATCTCATCTGCCCGGAAGTATCCACACCGTCAATAATATTGAATAATTCCTTCCATTTTTTTTCTTAAAGTGTGTAACTAACATGAATTTATCTTTCTGGTGCAGCATTAGATAAAAACCAGCTGAAAGGATTCTCATCAAATTGTCAGGGCATGTTTGGAATGTGACGGAGATGAAGCAGCTGTATCAGATAGGGTGACTAACTGGGGTCGGCCTCTCTGAAAAGGTGGCATTTGAAGAGAAGCCTGAAGGAAGTGAGTCGTGAGAAGAGCTGAAGAAAGAGTGTTCGGAGCAGGGGAACAGAAAGCATGCAGGCTCAGAGGCAGGAGTGTGCTGGGATACTGGAGGAACACCAGTGTGTGTAGATATGTTTAAGCAGAGTTAGCAAGAAAGAGAGGGACAGGAAATGAGATAGAGACACAGCAGGAGAGTCTACGGCCTTACCACCCTGAACACGCCCGATCTCGTTTGATCTCAGAAGCTAAGCAGGGTCAGGCCTGGTTAGTACTTGGATGAGAGACATAACAGGAGGTTGGAGCATGTAGGGACTCCTAGGCTTGCTAATGATTCTGAGTGAGCCTGGAAACCTGGCAAATTTTGAGCAAAACGGTGTCCAGTGTGTGAGTATGTGGCCACTAATATGACTCAGCTTAGTGTTATACACTCATTCCACCTCCTTTTAGCACTGACCCACTTATTTTTCCATCGACTTTGCATATCTGTCACATATTTCATGATCTCTACTCTTTATCATCTTCATCCTATTAATAACTTCTACATCTTTGTAATGATTGGTAGGCACAATGCCCTATGACTCCTTCTCTATCTCCCGGGTTTAACTTCAGTTCCCAGAACTGTCTGCCTCCGTTCATCTGGGAGCGCTCATTTCATCAAGCCAGGTTACAAGCCAGCCCATTGAGAAGACAACCTTGGTTCAAGTGTCCACTAAATCCAACCCATCGTTTTAGGAAACAAGGTGAAGGAATTTTCACAAAAGGTTGGGTGGCCATCCTAAAGTAGAACAGATCCCTCAGAAGCTTGTTCTGTCCACTTATCTTGCTGCAATGATGGCCACTGGCCGCGAGTGAATCCTCTGCTGTCCTGCTGTTTACATTAGGAGCTTCAAATTCAGAGTCTGAAGGAAGAGAGGATGCGTGTCTGTGCTCTGACTGCATAGCAGGTGACAGAAACACCTGGCATTTTCCACCTCTATAGTGCAAGGTGCATTCTTCTTCCCAGTGCAATGCAAAAGGCTAGAATTTCCAAAGCACCAGAAGGGGATTTAGATGCTAAAAGGCCAAAAAAGAATAATCAATGTTAAATATTAACATTAAATATGCTGTAAACTCTTTCTGAGTGTATCTTCGATCATAGCCAATAAGTTTTGATTTATATTTCTATCATTGATGACAAGTTCAAAATAGTTTACTAGAATTTTATTTTCATTTTGAACAAAGAATAAATTAGAAAAAACTTTTTTCAATTTCCAAGTGGCTATATTGTTTTTAACTAACATTTTATTAATCTAGCTTTATTGAATTATGCTCAGAGAATAGTATGTGCCACATTTCTACCTCTTGGAATTAATTAAATATTCTATATAGCTATTATATTGCCAATTTTAAGAAAGACATTTAAAAAGGAGTACTATCACTTTGGCAAATATTTTTATAAAGGTATTAAAAGAATAAATGTTAAATTATTCAAAGATACTTATATTTTACTTATTTTGGCTACTATGTGAGTCAAATATTGAGGACGTTATATTAAAATCTCACACCATTATTCTGACATTTCCCCCTTTTTGACATTTTGCTTTATATTCTTTGATTCTGTGTATTTTGGCCCGTAGGTATTCATGCTTATTGCCTTGCTAATGGTTGAAGCTGGGTGCTGGGTACATAGCAGTCCATTACCACATTCTGGTTCCTGTTGGATCTGTGTGAACTTTTCCATGATAAAAATAAAGCAATATTAATGGCTTTTACACCATCACTCAATATCATTAGTCCACATATAGTAAAGTTTGGGTTCCCTTAGAAGCAGGTCCTAAAATAAAGAAAAGTGCACATAATTTATTCGGGAAATGCAGGGAAAACAGGTATGCATTCATTTATGAGCAGGGGATATATCTCATTTAGTATGTGTTTTGAATATTTGGAATGAAAAGCATGTGCTTTATGATATGCTTTTCATTTTCTTATCATAAAGCCCAGTATTTGTATTATTGTGTCTTCAATAATTGGTCTTGCTGGCCAATGCCAACCAGAAAATAGGATATATCATCCACTTCTATTCCTGCAGTGCTGCTCTGTAGGTCATACTGAATACTGTTCTCCAATCCTGATTTCATTAGAAATCCCTCAACACAAGTGAGCAAAAAGTGAGATTAGGGGTGTAATAATGATGATGGCTCCTATCATGCATATAAAATACTCCAGACAAACACAGACAGGAATGATAGCATTTTTTTAGTAAGGTTAACAAACAATGTTACATTAGCTTCAGGTCTTCAACATAGTGATTCAGCAAGTTCATACATTCCGCTAGGCTCACCACGCCTGTGGCTACCATGTGTCACTATATGTCACTATTATGACATCGTTGACAATATTCCGTATGCTGTGCCTTTTATTTCAATGACATATTCATTCCGTAACTGGAAGCCTGTATCTCCCCTCTCCCTTCACCCATTTTTTACCTCCTCTTCTCCTCTGGCATCCATCAACTTGTCCTCTGTATTTATAGGTCTGATTCTGCTTTTTGTTTATTCATGTTATTTTTTAAATTCCACACATATGAGTCAAATCATATGGTATGTGTCTTCCTGAGCCTGCCTCATTTCACTTAACATAATACCCTTTAGGTCCACGCATGTTGTCTCGAATGGCACAATCTCATCATTTTATAGGATAATATTCCACTGTGTGTGTGTGTGTGTGTGTGTGTGTGTGTACCACATTGTCCTTATCCACTCATCTATTGATGGACAATTGGCAATTGTAAATGTGCTACAATAAACATAGGGGTGCATTTATCTTTTAGAACTGGTGTTTTTGTTATCTTTGGGTAAGTACCTAGTAGTGGAATTATTAGATCATATGGTATTTCTATTTTTAATTTTTTGAGGACCTTCCATACTGTTTTCTGTAATGGCGTCACCAGTTTGCATTCCCACCAGCAGTGCACAAAGGTTCTTTTTTCCTCCATATCCTCTCCAACACTTGTTATTTCTTGCTTTATTGATTTTAGCATTCTAACAGGTGTAAGTTGATACCTCATTATGGTTTAGATTTATATTTCACTAATGATTAGTGATGTTGAGCATATTTTTATATGTCTGTTGGCCATCTGTATGTCTTATTTGGAGAAATGTCTATTCAGGTCCTCTGCCCATTTTTTAATTGGATTATTTGTGGGGTTTGGTGTTGAGTTGTATAAATACATGTTTTGGGTATTAACCCCTTATTAGATCTATCATTTGCAAATATTTTCTCACATTCACTAGGTTGCCTTATGGTTTTGTTGCTTGTTTCCTTCACTATGAAGAAGGTTTTTATTTTGATGTCGTCCCAAAAGCTTATTTTTTCTTTTGTTTCCCTTACTTTATGAGACATTCCTATAAAAATGTTTCTATGGCCAATGTCAAAGAAGTTACCACATATGCTGTCTTTTAGGACTTTTTTGTGGTTTCAAGCCTCAAATTTAGGCCTTTAGTCCATTTTTGGTTTATTTGTGTGTATGATGTAAAAAAAAATGATGCAGTTTCATTCTTTTGCACATATTTGTCCAGTTTTCCTAGTACCATTTTTAAAAGAGACTGTCTTTCCCCAAGTATATATTCTTGGTTGTTGTTTTTTTTTTTTGGTCATAGATTAATTGACCATATAATCATGGGTGTGTTTCTGGACTCTCTATTCTGTTCCATTGATCTGTATCTATTTTTGTGCCAGTACCATACTGTTTTGATTCCTACAGCTTTGTAGTATATCATGCAATCTGGAATTGTGTTACTTCCAGCTTTATTTTTCTTTCTCCTCTTTGCTTTGTCTACTTTGGGTCTTTTGTGGCTCCACAAATATTTTAGTATTATTTGTTCCAGTTTTGTGAAAAATGCAGTTGGTATTTTGATAGACATTGCATTGAATCTGTATGTTGCTTTGGGTAGTATGGACATTTTAATAGTATTTATTCTTCCAATCCATGAGAATGGAGTATCTTTTCACCTGTTTGTGTCATCTTCAGTTTCTTTCATCACTGTGTCAATAGTTTACACAGTATAAGTCTTTCACTTCTTTGGCTACATTTATTCCTAGGTATTTTAATCTTTTAATCTTTTAGGTGCAATTGTTTTCTTAATTTCTTTCTGTTACTTTGTCATTAGCATATAGGAACACCACCAATTTTGGGGTGTTAATTTTATATCCTCTAACTTTACTGAATTTATTTATTACTTCTAATAGTTTTTTTGGTGGGATTTTCTATATACCATATCATGTCAAGGAATGATAGGATTTTTATGTCTGATCTCAGAGAATCAGTGCAATATGAAGAAAATAGACTAGAATCCAAAATAAATAAAATAGAAAAATAGAGTCCCAATATGGAGAGCAGGGGAAAAAATCAATATGTAAATAATTCTACCATAAACATAAAAGTCAAACAAGCTGTTTCTCAAACCTGCCTCCTAGTCCTGCCCTCTCTACCAGGACGAAATCAAGGTCGAATCACAGAGACAGATAAGGAAATAAGGGCTCCCTCAGATCAGAGCTGTACTTGGAGAATCTGCATAATTATTAAAGCTATTGTTATTAAAACTGTTATTATGAAACCTAGAAAATAAAAAAATTATACATTCAACTCAAAATATTTAAAAAAGGAACAAAATATATTAATATAAAAACAAGTTATGATCAAAGAAGGAAACAACTACAGTATTTTACCATAAATGTATTTTCTCTTTTCTTAAGTTTATTTATTTATTTTGAGAAAGAGAGCAAGCGAGCAAGCATAGGGAGGGGCAGAGAGAGAGAGAGAGAAAGAGAATCCCAAGCAGGCTCTGCACTATCAGTGCAGAACCTGATGTGGGGCTTGATCTCAAGAACCCAAGATTATGACCTGAGCCAGAATCAAGAGTCAGGGGCTTAATTTACTGAACTACCCAGGTGCTCCAATATATTTTCTCTTCTTTGTGATTTTCTTAACATTTTCTTTTTTCTAGACTACTTTATTGTAAGAATACTGTATATAACACATGTAACACAAAATGTATATTAATTGACTAGGGTTTTGCAAGGCTTCTGGACAATGGTAGGCTATCAGTAGTTAAGTTCTGGGGGAGTCTAAAGTTACATGGGGATTTTCAATTGTGTGAGGAGTTGGTAATCCTAACCCCCATGTTTCTCAAGTGTCAACTTAGAAAACAGAAAAATAATAAAATATACAAAAATATTTAAAGCCAATTCTCTTATTTAAAAATTTAGTAAAGAGGTGCCTGTATGGCTTGGTCAGTTAAGCATCTGACTTCAGCTCAGGTCATGATCTTAGGGTTCATGGGTTCAAACCCTACATTGGGCTCTGTGCTGACAGCTCAGAACTTGGAGCCTGCTTTGGATTCTGTGTCTCCCTTTCTCTCCACCACTCTCCTCCTCCTCTCTCTCTCTCTTTCAAAGATAAATATTTACTAAAAAATAAAACAAATAAAAATAAAAATTTAGTAAATGGGAGTGCCTCTAGAAAAATGTAATCAAGGAAAGAGGTAAAATTGAAAGACGATATTACATATAAGAGACTGTTCAGTTGGTATGGAGGGTGTAACAGGAGTATGAGAACCACAACTTAGCACTTGACCTGTGAGCAAACATATCCCACTACTAAAAATAGCAAAAGCGTGGGAGGTGTGGAAGCTTTATTTACATAGTTTCCAAATTCACTCTTTGAAGCTAGCATAACCGTGATAATCTTAGCAGGCACACAAAAGGGGAGATTGCAGTCCAATCTGTTAAGACTATAGAGTCAAAGTCATTTTAAATCCAATCTGTGACACTTGAATTCAACAGTGTGTTAAACAATCAACAGTGATCAGATAAGGTTTATTTCAGGAGGTCAAATGTAAATAAGCATTATGTTATTATAATTAACTATGCTAAGGGAGGGGAAAAAATAGCAACATGTTCATTATAATGGAAACATTAAAAGTGTTCCCCAAATGTAAGAAGCAACACAATTCAGGAGAGGCTATCTATTGCCTAAGGTGAGAAAAATATATACTAATATGTTTTTGTTATTGTTTATGAATCATAACAAAAGTAGCAAGGGTTATTGTTTTAAAATAATAAATTTAAAGGGGCATCTAGGTGGTTCAGTTGGTTAAGCATCAGACTTCGGCTCAGGTTATGATCTCACTGTTCATGGTTGTTTTTTTTTTTTAAGTTTTTTAAAATGTTTTTTATTTATTTTTGAGAGATAGAGAGAAACAGCACGAGCAGGGGAGGGTCAGAGAGGGAGACACAGAATCCAAAGCAGGCTCCAGGCTCTGAGCTGTCAGCACAAAGCCTGATGCGGGGATTGAAACCACAAACTATGAGATCATGACCTGAGCCGAAGCCAGACACTTAACCAACTGAGCCACCCAGGCGCCCCAGTTTGTGGGTTTGAGTCCTGAGTTGGGCCCTGTGCTGACAACTCAGAGTCTGGAGCTGTTTTGGATTCCATATCTCCCTCTTTATCTGCCTCTTCCCAACTCACACTTTGTACGTCAAAAATAAATAAACATTAAAAAAATTTTAGTAAAATTTAGGGGCACCTGGATGGATTAGTCAATTGAGTGTAAGACTCCTGATTTTGGGTCAGGTCATGATCTCACAGTTTGTGAGATGGAGCTCCATACTGGGCTCTGCACTGACAGCACAGAATCTCCTTGGGGACTCTCTCTCTCTCTCTCTCTCTCTCTCTCTCTCTCTCTCACTCTCCCCCCCCTCTCTCTCTCTTCTCCTCCCTCCTCCCCCATGCTCGTTCATGCTCTCTCTCACTCTCTCTCAAAATAAATCAATAAACTTAAAAAAGTCTTTAGATATATGTGTCTACCCAGCAGCTAGACTCCTGCAGGTCTCCCAGTAGTCAAAGAGCTTCCTCTCAAAGATTTACCACAGAGGACACAAGAGAGCACGTATGGCGCTAAGAAAGAACAAATAAAGGACTAATCCAGTCTCTTCTGGTCTTACCACATAAGTCATTCTCCTCTCATATTTCTACTTGTCATTAAGAGATGGAGGGAAATGTGGAACCCATTTTTCCATACTCAAACGGTGAATATTCGTGTCCAGGTTAGGGCAGGAAGGTGGAGAGAAGACTCTCCCAACCTCACAGGGCACAGGACATAATATAGAAATTCCACAATTTATTTAATCATTAGCCTATTGATGGATAATTTCTCATCATTACAAAAATTGGTGTGGTATACAGTTGGGTAACGAATGTTTCCAGAATAAGGGTCCTTACTGCTGAGTCACAGAGCATATACACTTGTATTTGTATGCATGGCTTCATATTTTAATTCAAAAAGAATACATGCGTGTGGTTTTAAAAGTTCCAAAAGTCTAATAGAGCAGAAAATTGAAAAGCAGCCACCTCCCTTTAGTACTTTTATTGGCCACCACACAATTTATATGTATATAAATGTATCATCTGTCTCTCTATCCATTTATCTCTTTATCCATCTATCTACACACACACACACACACACACACACACACATGCACACACACACGACATAAAGAAACAAAACACATGTAGGATGAGAGATTCGACTTTATTTGAGACCAAAACAATGCAAGCAAAATAATAGCGAGATATTAAGTCTCACCCATCAGGTTGGCCAAGATTTAAAGTTTAAAAATAAAAATCCCTGATTGTGGAAAAGGTGTTTTTTATTATATTCCAGAGAGTAATCTGGAAACGCTTATCAAAGTTAAAAATTTAATTTCCTTTTACATAAAAATTGCCCTTGAAAGAATTTATTCCAAAGGAAAAAGTCCTACAAGTGTGGGACGGTTAGTCTTAGGTGTCAGCGTGACTGGGTCGCACATCCACATCCACCGACCTCAGCATCCCCCGGATCCAGCCCAGCCACGAGACCAGCAGAAGGTGAGAACTGGAGGAAGGAGGTCAGGACACGCATTCTCAGACCCTCTCTCTGCCCTGGTGGCACGGTTCTGGCAGTGCCTGCTCCCACCACAGCCCGCGTTCCTGTTAGGCAGCCCTCTGGCACAGCTCTGTGGCTCCAGCCGGGTAACTCATTCCTTTTCACCATTTCCTGCCTCCGGGCATTAATAGCTTTATTTCTACTTAATTCTTTTACTAGTCTAAGAGTGTCTCACCGTCCTTCATGGGCCCCTTTAAGCCTGCCTATATCTTGGTAAATAGTACCTTCATTAAATTCTCTTCCAAATCCCTATGAATGTGCTTTCTCTTTGCCGCAATCCCTAAGAGAATAGATGAACCCAAAGTTATTGAAAATTGGCAAGGTATACTGTTGGTTAGAGAACTGGAGAAAGACAGACCAAAAAAAGAAGCAAACCACTCTAGATTGGTAGGTGGCAAGTTTAATAAGTATGGGAACTTACATTCAAGGCTTATCTTGGGCAGCTGCGAGGTGAGTAGGTGTAAAGTTTATGGAGAGATCTTAACTGGGTCCCATTACGTAACTATCCAGATAGTCTCAACACCAACTTACTCTTTAAAGGCTGTGTCCTTGGAACTGGCCCTTATTGTGGGAACGGTGGGCAGAACATACATTCCAAGGAGAGGAAAGGGGGTGAGGGGGCTCCAATTGCCTGGGGTCCAGCTTCTAGGTCAACTAGTGGTCATGTCCTCTCCATGACCTCCTCCAAAATGTAGTGATTACAATCTCATCTGGGTTGGCTTGATAAGAAATTCTTCCTAATCAAAATGATCCTTATCAGAGGTGACTTATCTCCCTAATCATATCATCTTTGAGTGAACTCAGAGGAAGTGAGTCATTGAGCACTGGCTATGCCTGGATAGCCCTACACTATTGCTCTAATTCTCCGTGATGTCAGCTCACTGGAAGGACTGGGAGTCAGATGAGGCTTCTGTTATAACCTAGATCTCAGCTGGGCTTTATTTACTCCTTGAGACCCAGAAAAGTCTCTCATGATTTAGTCACCATCAGACTTGTAAGACTATAAATATTGAAGAAAAACAGACCAAATTATCACTATTTTCCTGTGATGTCTAAGACAATCAACTAAAACAAAAACGATGTAGGCTGCCTGGTTCCATAATAGTCATAAATCAGACATCATTATTGATTCTTTCCTCTCCCTAATGTCTCATGACCTTTAAAATACTGGTTTTAGCAATTCCAGTGAACATTACTTGAATCCACCAGACTCCATTTTTGTTTTGAACTTCCCAGACCAACCAGGTTCCAGCAGGAGTAGAGACCTCTCTCCAATGGCAGTGACCCTGAATGAGGCACTGCAGGGGGCTGTCTGGAGGTCCACAGCAGCACAAAGGCATTTGAGCTCCTGCCCGGCCAGCAGGTGGCAGCAGGCAAATGCTCAAGTGCACTGATGGGTGATAATGAAGCAGGACACATAGGATGTACCTGTGAATGCATGTGTGTGAATGTGTGTACTTAACGTGAAATCCCAATAGGAACCCATATGCTTTCCAAATGCCAATGATACACTTACATAAATTAATCACACATTAGGCTGCAAAGAAGATCCCAATAAATCTCAAGAACTAGAAATCATATGGTACACTGTTTCACCAAAATAAATGAAAGCTGAAAATTGATAATGGAAAATGGGGGAAAAAGGTTTCTAAGCCCTTGGAAATAAATACCTCTCTTATAAGTGACTTGAGTTTTTATTTTTTTTTCCTGTTATCTTCCAGAAGTCTTTTATTTTTTTATTTTTATTTATTTTTAAGTAGTTTATTATCAAATTAGTTTCCGTACAACACCCAGTGTTCTTCCCCACAAATGCCCTCCTCCATCACCACCACCTCTTTTCCCCCCTCCCCCTTCAACCCTCAGTTCGTTTTCAGTATTCGTGACTTGAGTTTTTAAACAGCTTCCATTTTATGGCATAATTAGAAATGAGCCATTGTCATAAAAAAAAAAGCAATGCATATCACTATGTGTCCAAAGTGTTAAACTGAAGATGACTCGTAGCCCTAACGCTATTTCAAAATGAGAATTATGTATAAAGTGAAGCATTCGCTGAATGTGTTATGCTACATGAAATAAGTCAGCCAGAGAAAGACAAATACTGTATGATTTCACTCATATGTGGAGTTTAAGAAACAAAACAGATGAACATGTGGGAGGGAGAAAAAAAAAAGAAAAAGAAGTAGAGAGGAAAATAAGCCACAGGAGATTCTTAACGATAGAGAACAAACAATAGGTTGACAGAGGGAAGTGGGTAGGAGATGGGCTGGATGGGTGATGGGTACTAAGGAGGGCACTTGCTGTGATGAGCACTGGGTGTTGTATGTAAGTGATGAGTCATTGAATCCTACCACTGAGACCAATATTGCGCTGTATGTTAGCTAACTAGAATTTAAATTAAAATTTTAAAAGAAAAAAATGAAACATTCACTCAAAGCATGAGAAAATACTACTGCTAATAGAGTAAAAAAGAAAAACTGATACACATAAATGTATGAATTAGATAAATTGCAGAAAATGAGTATTCTTGATTAAAGGGGAAAAATATCTACTTCTTTGAAATGAGCTGTTGGCACCTTCTGGGCATGTCTTCCTGAGGAAGTTTTTAAAAAAATCAATAGAAAGATGTAGGAAAAGGGAGAAGAAAACAAAATTAGAATGAGGAAAATAATATATGACCACAGATAAAAAAAGAATTTGGTAGGTTCACTATGATGCTATTTTGTAACATATAATTTAAAAAAATAAACAAAGGGGGTTACTTTCCACACTGTTGTAGAGCAGTAGATTCCAATCTTTTTCACATGATAGCATATTTAGAAAATGATAATGTGTGTGTCATAATGCTGTAAAAGAGACTTTTTCTGTGCTTGCACACAAAAAGCACCAAAACTGTGGCCATCCCAGCATGTCTGTATTTATGGTCAGTTGGTTGGAGGCTATATCCTAGAAGTCCTATTCAATACAGTGTGCCAAGGTGAGGGCAAAGGGAGATAATGAGGAAGAAAATGCCAGAAGAAAGAAACAAAATGACCAAAATTATCATACTGCTCAGATATTGTTATCTAATCAAATTGATGGAGAAAAACATGGGGAACACTTCAAGAAAAAAACAGAAGCAGAAGAGTTAGGAGTTGTCCACGGGAATTCTAAGTTTGGAATCCTCAGATGCAAGCAGTTAGAAGAGACGTAAGAGCTAATTATTGGGATGATTCATGAGAAATTACCAATGGTTGGTCAATCCCTTCTCCTCTGCTTATGCTGAGCAGCAGGCCAAAATCTCATTTTCTGTGAAGCCAAAGCAGTGAGTTTGGGTAGTGGGAACAGAGATGCAGGAGAGTTTTCCAGGTAGGATGGGGAAACCATGATGGATGGATGCACGAACAAAACAAATTTTAAAACCACTGACACACTCCACATGGCAACATGTTCTGTTCCTCCAAACAATGAAAGGAGGTTCATCGGAAACCACAGCTGTAGATAAAGAAATTGGGAATTTCAATCTAAAGGTGAGATGAAAATTTTAAAAAATGCCAAGCATTCGAGGAAAACCTTTGCTTTGAAAAAGAGGAATCAGGAGTGTCTTGGTG
This sequence comes from Mungos mungo, assembly GCA_004023785.1. Lineage (NCBI taxonomy): Eukaryota > Metazoa > Chordata > Mammalia > Carnivora > Herpestidae > Mungos > Mungos mungo. Next base: position 10,002 of record PISW01008787.1, on the reverse strand, counting down.
GCTCAGTCGATTAACTGTCCCACTCTTGATTTAGGCTCAAGTCATGATCATGGTGGTGGGATGGAGCCGTGAATCAGGCTCTGCGCTAACAGCACAGAGCCTGCTTGGGATTCTCTCTCTTCCTTTCTCCCTGCCCCTTCCCTGCTCTCATACACACACGCTCTCTGTCTCTCTCAAAGTAAATAAATAAACATTTTTTAAAAAGAGGAACTCAGTGTTATAAACAGAAGAGATAGTACCTAATAAAATCACAAAACAAAAAGAAGTAAAACTTATTTTAATTAATATAATCATACATGTTTTAGAAAATAATACTTCCATTACATGAGAAATACTTTGTGACCATTGACAAAATATTGGAGAACTTATTAGATAGGAAAGAGAATGGGCTGAATAGGAAAATGAATAATGTTGAGGAAGGGATGGGTGGGCTAGAAAAGCAAATTGAGTTATTCTCCCCCAAAAGCAATATATAGAAAAAAGATGATATATGAAAGATAATGTCCAGAAACCCAAGCCCTACTTGAGAGGAGTTCCCAAAAAAGCATGAAGAAAATAGAAGAGATGAAATAGTCAGATTCCAATAAAATTCCATACAGCGGAAGAAACAAAGTCTTCAGGTTAAAAAGTCCCATTAGATGGTAAGCATGATGATGTCATTGAGGCTCAAATCCAGATCTCGTGGTAAAGTTCAGAGCACCAAGAATAAAGGGGGAATGCTATAAATTTTTCTTGAGAGAAGATACAATTTGGCTCTGAAGAAATAAAAATAATTCCATGTTTCTCTTCAGCAACACATTTTTTTCAAGAATGTGACAAAGTTGTATGCTCAAAAATCTGAGGAAAGTTGATTTTAAACCTAAAATCTTATATCTAAACTAGCATATGATGGAGATACAAAATAAAGCATTTTCAAACGTAACTCAGAAAGTTTATTGTTTTCAGAATCTTCCTGAAAGGATTACTTAAAGGTATACTCCAGGTATATCAAATTAAGGGAATCGCTCTCTCTCTCTCTCTCTCTCTCTCTCTCTCTCTCTCTCTCTCTCTCTCTCTCTCTCCCTCTCTCCCTCCCTCCCCCTCCTCCTCCTCCTCCTCCTCCTCCTCTTTCTCGCTCACCCTCTCCCTCTCCCTCTTATTTTTTCTCTCTTCCCCACCCCCATACCTCCCAGAGTAATGAAGTAAGAAACAAGTAAATCATATAATTAAACCCAAGTAAGCATTGCTGGAAACAATCTTAGCATGACAGGTAATAATGCAGGGGGTGGGGGGTGGGGAAGAAGGAAATAAGAGTATACTATGGTTTTAATTTTACTAAAGAAGGATATGGTAGATATATTGGTGAATGTTCATCTAAAATATAAGTTGAAATTTTTCAGAATTGAACTCATTCAAAAACTTACCAATTTACATTGGGATGCAAATTAGTACAACCATTCTAGAATACAGTTTACCATTATCTAGAAAAAATCAAAAATACACATAATCTAGCTGTATGCTTTCAACAATCACCTTATTTGTTCTGTTTCCACTTTAATTTTGTTGCACTTTTTTCTTAATTCTGGAGATCATGAAGGATAGATAATTTTCCCCCTAAAAACATTACTTTATTTCATGAGATAGTATTTCAGAAGTTCTCTTAAGCCACATTCTATCACCTTACCCCTCTTCACCAATCCATCAGTGACATCCTTGACAGTTTTATTCTGATCCCTCCCGCACTTGTCTGTTCTTCCGGTCCCTTCTACCAGCACCCCACTCTCTAAGACAGCCTCACTCATCAGCTGGCTGGACTCCCCATGTTCATGCTTGCTCCCTTTAATTCATTCTCCACAACTACCCACAGACATTTTCAAAATGGAAATCTGTTCATATTTGAGCTTGGCTTGAGATTTTTCAACGTCACTGGGTATACAAGACATTTCAATGATAATTGAGGCCATACTATTCAAAAGCATCCTCTAAGTATAATGCTTTATTTAATTTGGTAGAGGTTACATGAATAGTCCTTAGATTCTTCTCTCTACTGCATACATGAACTATTTCTCACAGAAGAAAAACAGCCAAAGAAATCTCAAACCAAACAAAGCTCCAAATCAAAACATAGCAACAGAACCTTTTCAGTATTTCCTTACCACAGCTACTAGGTCCTGTGTGTCCCACTGCTGCCACCTCTCCAGTCCTAAATCACACACTGCGCTTCTTTGAGTCCTTTTCCTGGGATTTGCTTCTTGCTGCCACAGACCCTTCGTTGTTTCTGCTCTCAACACTCTTTCTACCACCTGCCCTCCACAAACTTTCTTGTGAATTCCTTCTTAACCTTCAGATAGTAATGCTGTGTAGCTTTCTTAAAGATGTCTTTCTTGACCTCTCCAGACAAGGTGGAATGGGTGTGTGTGTGTGTGTGTGTGTGTGTGTGTGTGTGTGTGTGTGTGTGTTTAGTCATTGGTTTGCATTATATATTCCTTCGGACACTTGTCTTGACTTTGCAATGATGTGCTAATTTGTGTGGTTATTTGATTTATATCATTTGTGATTTACCATGAGCTTTGCGTGGGCAGGAACACTGTCTACTTCGGCCCCATATTTTAGAGCCTGGCATGGAGAGATGCCTGAGTAAATATTAGTAGAAGAAGTAAAAGGGAATGATGAGTAGAGGGTGTGGCCAAAAACTTGGAACTTGGAATTAGAGGGAAAGAGATTCTACTACTACTTCTGCCACTTGGCCTTGGACAACACATGTAAGCTCCCCAGAGCTAGGGGTCCTCCTGAGTAAAATAAGCGTCATAGCAGGGCCTGAGGATTAGTAAGAGCACTAGCGGACAACACAAAAGCACTCAGCACATGCCAGCTCCTGCCAGGCACTCAGAAGTGTTATTTATCGTTTTTTGTACATCTTTATTTTTCTTCCTCTACTATTCAAAATCTTCATGTTGAACTGTTCTCCCTGTCCGCCCATACTTTTTTCAGTGTGATCGGATAATCTTTTAGATGCTCCTGAAACTCTTCCATTTCAGGACATTTATAAAGCGTTTGAATGGCACCCAAAAAGAGGAGATGATAGCACTGCCAGAACTGGGGTTCAGAGCTGGGGTCCCCAGGCTGCAGCCCCCAGCACGACTCCTTCTGGGAAGTGATGGGATGCGTCACTGAGGTGGAGGCCTCTATGCTCTGCTCTTTGTCTTTTTTTTTTTTTTTCACTTGTGTTGCATTCTCAGCATTTTTTTTCCAGGAAAAATATAGCTGAGTTTTGCTTACCAATTTGTTTCGCTTTTACTTTGGGTTCATTTGCTTGTGTTAGACAAGTCTTAATGCCTTGAAGAGTTAGCTAGGGAAAACTCCATTACTTTCCACTCAGAGTTGAAACTAATCAAGTTGTCAGAAATTCATGGTTGACTGAGACTATCTGAAGTGTGGCCCGCTTTTCCAGAATCAACAAGCATTTGTTGTTCTTACTTGCCAGTGGTGACAACAGGGGCTCAGTGAAGGGACTCTGGATTGAAGTGAACTTTAGCTACACCACACATCCCTCCTCTAGACCAGTGTTTAGCTCTGGGAAGAGACTTCAAAGTGTGGCTTCGTTAGAAACACGGGAATCATTTTCAACATAATTGCTCCCTCATCACATCTTAAAACTGACACCTAAACCTTCAAGAATAAACTCCTAGTCCCCGACTCCTGACACTGTTCACCCTTGGTAAGTGTTCTCAGGGGACCTGAACGCTATTACTAATTTCAGTAAATGTTTTCATGATTTGGCTGTGGAGTTCATGTTTAACAAGTTCCAGAGGAACCAATTTCCTGCCTGAGGAAACTTCCTTACCGAGTTCCCTAATTATTCCCAGACAGGCATCGCCCTGTGGAGTCCAGCCAGCCAAGGGAGGCTGTTAATAGGCCACACAGGGCAGCTACAGTTTAGTCACCAAGGAAACAGATCAACTGTTCCGAGCAGCATGCTTGACACGAGGAGACCAAGGAGCTGTGAACATGTGTATGTCTGCTGCCCCTCACTTTCTTGTAGCACGAGGGGGGTGCCAAGTCAATCAGGGCATACATCCTTTTTAAAAATCAGTGAGAAATTGTTTACATTGAATTCTCCAGCCACCATTCTGCCAAACTGTTGAGTCTCAGGACCCCTTTATCGTCTGACAAATTACAGAGAATCTCAGAGCTTTTATTTATACAGACTATGGTAATTGATATTTACTATTTAACTAAGACACTTAAAAATATTTACTTATTAATTCACTTAAAAATAGCAATAGTAGGGGCACCTGGGTGGCTCAGTCGGTTAAGCATCTGACTTCGGCTCAGGTCATGATCTCACAGTTCATGGGTTCGAGCCCTGCATCAGGCTCTGTGCTGACAGCTCAGATCCTAGAGCCTGCTTCAGATTCTGTGTCTCCCTCTCTCTCTCTGACCCTCCCCTGCTCATGCTGTGTGTGTCTCTCTCTCTAAAATAAATAAAAACATTAAAAAAAAATTTTTAAATAATGATAGTATAGCCAATTTATATATTAACAGAAATAATATATTTTGATGAAAGATAATCATATTTTCAAAAAAATATTTAGAAGAGTGACATTGTTTTGCATTTTTGCAAATCTCTTTAATGCCTGGCTTAATAAAAGAACATAGCTGAATTTTCATCTTCTGCATTCAATCTGTTGTGATATAATGCATCATGTAGCTTCTGGGAAATGCTATATTTCTCAGAGAATGAGAGATAAAAAGCAAATAATATTTTTAAGCAATTTTGACCTCACAGAACCCCGAAAGGGGTCTCAGTGTCTCTTACGGGTCCCCAAACCAAGTTTGACAACCACTACTCTAAAGAAAACTGCAATAAAATATGGTCACTGAATAGCTTTATTTCTGAATGAAACATAAAGAAGTAGACCAAGAAAAAGGCTGAAGTGATTAAGACGGAAGTGTCTATGCCCTGCTTTTGATATTTCCACTGCTTTCACCTTTGCAACCTGGAAGGAGTTCCCGTCTGCTGCGGGGTGGTGGTTATAATGACATCAGGGATGGTCTGCTCCTGTGTCTGGATGATAATCAGAAAAACAGAGAAATAGCCAGTCTAGAAGCCCTCACCCCAAAACCAAGTTTGCTATATTTTTATAACATTGATTTGATTCTCTATAAATTGCCAAATATCACAAGTCCACAGAATTTATTAGCAAAGGCTAAAATCTTAGGGGGAAAAGCAGATCATACGCGGAAACAGGAATAACAGAAATTGAAAGAATTTTCATGCATAATGAATGCCTGGTTTTGCCTTTTAAGACCTGATGGAAAAATGAAACAAACAAAAACAAAACAAAAAAGGATGGGAAACGTGAACTTTCTAAAAAGAACTGCCTTTGTCTACCTCCCCAAAGCAACTGTTTGTTACACCCAAGTTGCAGACCACGATGATGGGATGCCAGGAGAGGTGCGCAAGGACATGTGATGGCCTCAGGGGCTGTGCCTCCCAAGCCGGAACGGGTCAGTATTTGATCTGAACAATTCTGCCAACAATCTCTGCTGACAGCCTGTTCTAGGACTACAGGCCTACCCAGTGTGGCCACCTCCAGGAGCAGGCTCCAGCCTGGGATGTGCACGGGGGCAGCAGCTCAGTGCATGGCCATTGGAGAAAGGCCTGGGGTGCATAAGCCCAGCTTGAGAGGGTTTTCAGCTTCTTTGCTTCCATCATGTGAGATGCCGTAAAGCAAGCTTATGGGCCAAAAGCATGAACTCTCACGTCCATGAAATGTGTGGTCTTATCCCATGCAGCCATAAAATAATTTTGAATACTTGGACAAATTATTTGGTATCTCTTGGCTCCTCTGTTAAATGGTATATAAATGGAATAAAATGAGCTCAACCATGTAAGGGGCTTATCCAGGTGTATAGTAAATGCCTAATAAATACTATTTTTAAAATGCAAGTTTGATTTTGTTTCTCCCCTCTGTAACATCCTTCAGTGACTCTCGCATACCTTTCAACACTGAGGTCAAACTCCTTTGTTTAGCTCATAAAGTCATTTATAGTCTGAATTCGTTTTCTGTCATGCCTCAAGTTTTCTGTGCAGCTATCACACACCACTCAAGATTTTAAAATCTATCATGTTTTTTAAGACCAGCTTTTCTCTATATGTAGAATCTTCCTTGTTTTTGTCATATAACTAGCTCTTAATAGTCTTTACAAACTATGACAAAAATCATCTCTTCCAGGAGGCCTTCCTTGTCTCCTAGTCTTAAGAGTCTTATCCAGTGAAGTCTCACAGCACAAATGTTAACCACAATTATGATATCACCACACACTGTTGTTAAGAGTTTATTTATTTGCTTCAGTCACTCAAAGTAATCTTCTAGAAGTTGTGCCTAACATCTAGCACAGCAACTGGCACACAGTAGGTACCCAATAAACAGTTCTGAACTATGAATGGATATTCAAATGAGATTGCAGACATAACTCACTATTGTGAATACATAAAGTGTGGGATGTGAGATCATGATTATGGTGATGGTGAAGATGGTGATGGTGATGGTGGTGATGATTGTGGTGGTGGTGGTGGTAATGAAGGAGGTAGTGTTGGTGATGGTGGTGGTGTTAGTAGTGATAGTGGTGATATTGGTTGTGGTGGTGGTAGTGGTGGTTGTGTTGTTGTTGGTGGTGGTGGTTGTCATGGTAGTGGTCATCATGGTGGTGGCAAAAGAAAGGAGATAAGAGGGGCGCCTGGGTGGCTCAGTTGATTGAGCATCCGGCTTTGGCTCAGGTCATGATCTCACGGATCGTGGGTTCAAGCCCCACATTGGACTCTGTGCTGACAGCTAGCTCAGAGCCTGGAGCCTGCTTCGGATTCTGTGTCTCCCTCTCTCTCTGACCCTCCCTTGCTTGCACTGTCTCTCCCTGTCTCTCAAAAATAAATTAAAAACATTAAAAAATTTTTTTAAACAAAGAAAAAAAAGGAGATAGGAAAAGGAGAAAAGAACTGGGATGTCCTTCAGCCCTTATGCTCCTAAGCCTATCAAAAAATTACATCTGTTCCTATTAAGGACATGAAACTTGCCACTGTAATTGTCATCTGCCCAAATTATTTGTTCCCAGAGCCTATGTGATTGCTTCTATCACTTTCCATGAATTCATCAGAGATGATATTGGTGAATCTTGAACAGTTTAGTCCCCTGAGTTTTCAGCAGTGAGATAATAACAATTAGATGCTTGAGCCACTAGATGGCACTGAGAAGTTAGTCTGTCTTTTGGCTAGTACACTAAATCCCTCCTGGAGCTTTCATCCATTTAAGGCTTAGAGGCACCATCCTGAAGCGTCTTTCCAGATCCACTTCCATTACTCCTGATGCCCTTCCTATAGCCTCCTAAAATCAGCTCCTTGGTCCCTGGAATCCCTACAGCTGCACAGTTCTGTCTTCCTTTCTCTGGGATCCATGCAACACTTTATTCATTTAGTAACACCTCAACATCAGGCTTGAACCACACTGAATCCCTACTTCTCCTTCCCTTTTGGATTCTTTCCATGGAAATTCAAACATTCTGGAGTCTCTCCCCCTTGAGAAGCCCCTCCCTAGATAATGCATCCCTCCCTAGGTATTGCCGTGTAACTCTGTTCCCCTAATTCAGAACCTCTGTGTTGACCCTGACCTATATATCCCAACTATATACTTGACTTTGACTTCAATATATCTAAACTATAATCATTCAAACTTGGATTTCATCCCCCAAATTCTTCCTTTTCAGTGTTCCCCATTTCAACAAATGTAAGCTCCATCCACTCTCTGTTCCAACTAGAAATAGGTGTTCATTCTTCACCTCTCTCTGCTACCCACCCCACTCCCCACACAATCCATTACCATGTCCTGGCCATTTGATTTCTTAAGTATGGGTAAAACCATCCACACTGCTCCAGTTCACTGCCACCACCTCAGCCCAAGCACATCACTCTCACTTGAGTTATAGCAATTGCCTTCCCCTGCCTATTTCCACTTTGGAACCCCTTCTATCAAATATAAGCCAGAAAGACATTTTAAAAGTACAACATGTCCATGTCACTGCTTTGCTTAACAGCTCACTGCCCACCTGTCACTGTTAGGTAAGTTCACAGTTCTTCTACTGACAAGATTTTGTTTGGTCTGGCTTCTGCCTACCTCTTCAGATCATTCCTCCCTCCCTCAACAGTCTCCTTCCCTCACTGGAATGACATCACGTTCCTTCCCATTCAGACCTTCATACCCATCTTTTTTTCCACTTGGCCAACTCCACCCTCTTCCCCCTCACCCTGGAGTTGAGCCTGCACAACTCCTACCTGCCTATGAGGCTGTTTCAATGTCACTTTCTCAGGAAGCCCTTCCTGGACTTTCCGGTGACACTGCTCTCCCCCGCACACAATCCAGGTAAGATAAGGTCTTCCTGTGATGATCTCAGGGTGTATTGTGATGTCCCTTTTTACTAGTTATCACAACTATATTTTTAATGTGTGTGCTTAATGGTTTTGTCTCATATTAGACTATCTTGCTAATTGTTATGCTCTCAGGACCCAACACAGTCCTTGGTTCATAGCAGTCATTCAGCAAATGATGTCAAATAAATGACCTTCAGAAGCAATCCCATGCTGCTTTCTAGTCACATACTACATGAGTACATTCTAAGATAACCTGACGAAAGCTACATGTGGTCTGTAACTTCTGTAGGTCCCAGAATAGAGCGAGTATGATCTCCGCTCATAAGGATCTGCTTTTTTCAGCTCCTACATGGAAAAGATTTTCTCTCCAAAAGAAAAAGGCTATCCCTTTATTTATTGTTTTCTTGGAACTCAATCCAGTCAGTGGAGCAGAGTGGGTTTTCAAAGCAAAACTGAATTACATTTTTAAAAAGTAAATTGGTGATATTTATAAAAGTTTGCAAATTTAGAGTTGCTTTGACCCATCAAATCCACATGGTAAAACCTACTCTGCAGATATAAAAGGCATAATATTTATGCATGTATAAAACTAGATTCCTTAGTTAGCATACTGTCAGGGACAAAAAAATAACAAACACCAGTGTGGCCCCCAATAAACAAATTTAAAGAAACGTTTACACCCAATATTACTAACAAATATTATACATCAATGAAAAAGAATAAAGCATTATATATGAAGATAGCCCTAATAATTATTATCAAAAATATAGAAATGGAGAGGCAAATCATACTCATAACAAGATATGCAAATTATTGCCACCATTTATTATATTTAAACAGAGTTCAGTCAGGCAGCGACCAAACAGGACACGGCCTCTCAGCACAGTCACAATGTGTGTGAATCCACCTTTCTTCGCCACAGTTTCATTAAAGCTCTTTTCATCTCACTGTTTCTCAAGCTGTAGATGAGTGGGTTCAGCAGAGGTGTAAGAAGTGAGTAGGACAATGACATCACCTTCTTGGATTCTGGGGAGTAGCCAGATTTGGGTTGTAAATAAGTCATACTGGCCGTGCCATAGAAGAGGGTCACAGACGTGAGATGGGAGGCACAGGTGGAAAAGGCCTTTTGCCTCCCAGTGGTTGATGGCATCTTCAGGATGGCAAAGAGAATCCGAATATAAGACAAGAGGATCAACACAAAGGGAACAATGATAATCAAAACAGTGCCAGTGAAAGCATAGATTTCAAACAGAAAGGTGTCTGCACATGCAAGTTCCAGCACTGCTGGGGTTTCACAAGAGATGTGATTGATTTCATTGGGGCCACAGAAGGGGAAACTGAAAACCCATGATGTTTGCACAGTACCTAACATGAAGCCTAGGGCCCAAGAAATTATAAGTAATTTCATGAAAACCCTTCTGTTCATAATCACTGGGTAGCTCAGAGGATGGCAGATTGCAGCAAATCGGTCATAAGCCATCGCCCCAAGGAGAAAACATTCAGTACCACCAAAAAAAAGAATAAAATACATCTGAGCAAAACAGCTCACAAATGAAATTGACGTTTTCTCAGTGGAGAGGACCACCAGCATTTGAGGC
>PISW01008786.1:53996-69519 GCA_004023785.1 Mungos mungo | reverse complement strand
AAAAAAAAAAAAAAAAATCCCTTCAGTTTGTTTTCATTACCCCGAGGATGAAATCCAAACTCCTGGCCCTACTTTGGCCCTTGCCGTCCGCTCCGTCCACAGGGGCGTCTCCCCAACACCTCCAACTCGGGGCTGTGGTTTTGTATCTCTTTGTAACAACTGTTGCACTCGATCTGTTACCCTCTTTGTCCCTCAGTTGGCTGCTCCCTCCCACAAGGCAGCGTGTGGTCGGCCGCGTCGGGAACGTGCGGGTGCAGAGGGCACTTCGGGGCCCCCTCTCTAAACTCCCAGGCTCCAATCTGTTAAGTCAGGAGGGTGGGGTCCCGCCGTGGACGAGGCTGGCCGCAGTGTGTTGGTGGCGCCACAGGTCAGGGCCAGAAGCAACAATAGGGGCGCCTGGGGGCCTCAGTTGGTTAAGCGTCCGACTTCAGCTCAAGTCAGGATCCCACGGTTTGTGGGTTCGAGCCCCGCCTCCGGCTCTGTGCTGACAGCTCGGAGCCTGGAACCTGCTTCCGATTCTGTGTCTCCCTCTCTCTGCTCATGCTCATGCTCTGTCTCTCAAAAATAAATAAACATTAAAGAAAATTAAAGCAACCATCAAATAAGAAGAAGAGCTAATAATGCCAGCAAGGAATCCTAGCGAATATTAAAATTTCAATATCAAATATTATCCGTATGCGGCAGACGGGGAAACTGAGGCACAGGGAGGGCGGGCAGAGTGCCTGAGCTGACACAGGTAAGGACCCCGGCAGGACTGACACCTGACTGGGACATAGACCTCGCACGTAGCTGACAACAGGACAGGAGAAGCCCTTCTCCTGGGCCCGCCCCACGCCCCCCCCCCGCCCCCCCCCCGACCTCCCGGGAGGGTGCCCGCCAAGGTCGGGTCCCTCCGCGCGGCGCCTCGCATCCTCTGTGACCTTCAGTTGGTCTCGGCCTGGCTCCGCAGACACGCAGGGCTGTAGCTCCGCGGCAATTACGTCCTCTTTGTGGCTGCCTTGCCCCAGCCTCTCCCGGGGGCCTGGCGGCCACAGCTGTGGGCGAAGTGAGCGTGTGGAGGACAGGAAGCGTCTATCTTTACATCCCGGCGTGAACGAGCCTCGGTCTCATTGAACTGGCATTTTCTTTCTCCTCCTAATAAACAAGAAAGTTTTTTTTTTTTTAGCTCTTCTGCCGTCACTTGATTCTTGAGTCTGAATTGTCTGAAGGCTTAAAACACTTCTGACGACATCAACACATTTTAACATTTTCCTCTCCTGAATGAGAGAGGCAGGAAACCAGAGGAAGGGGCGGGTGAGAACACTTGATTGTATTAACAGGAGTATGAGGTGTAAAACTAGGGAGGTGACTGTGCCGCTTTCTCTGCTTGGAACCTCACCGGGAAGAGTGTGTTTAATTCAGAAAACTCTGAAAAACTGGAGCGCGGGTAAGAAGCAGGAGGAATTGGGTAGAATGCGTGTCATTCATTTCTTTTGTTCCCAAGTATTTGGCATACTCCATGTGTGTCAGGCGGAGTCCTGGGGGCTGGGGAGACAAGTGTGAACAGGCCCCGCCCCCGTGGCCCCGAGGCCTAGTGGGAAGACAGACGCTACACAGTTAATTGCACAATTAGCTGTGACAGTTAGGAGGCAGGGCGCCCAGAGAAGGACCGCATCCGACTTTTCAACTGACGGGCAAACGGAGGACAGCCAGGCGCTCGGGAGGAGCATTCCGAGCAGAGGGAACAGCATGCGTGAGGCCATGAGTCAGGAAGGAGCTCGCGGCGGAGAAGGGGCAGAAGGAGCAGAGAGAGGCCGGCTGGGCCTTGAGGGCCCTGGGGCCGGGGGTCACCCTGTGGAGCCCCAGGAGGCGCGAGCGAGGACTCAGCAGTGGACTGACAAGTGAAAGGGGACAGCGCTCATTTGACAAACATTTATTGAGCTCCTGCTGTTTGCCGGGCCCTGTGCTGGGGCCCCAGGGGCATCAAGACAGGGAATATTGGCCTCTTTTCAATGGTGAGGAAACTGAGGCTCAGAGAGATGACGTGGCTTGTCCGGGGCCACCGAGCTGCCAGGTGGCAAGTGTGTGGCTCCGCAACCTGGGTTCCATCTGGTCTCCCAGCCTGGTCCTTAGAATAAAATCAGAGGGGCTGCCTGGAGGAGGAGAAAAAGAGGGGAAGGGGAGGGAGGGGGGGGGGGGACTCTCTGAGCACCCTCCAGGGCCGGGGAGAAGATGCAGACCAGGTGGGTTAAAGGAAAATGACTCTTAGCAATGCCCCAAACAAAGGTGGCTCTCCCATTCAGGGAGTGAGGGGCCCATCATGAGAGGTATGTAAGGCCGGCCTATGCCGGAGAGGGATTTCTGCTCCGGGAAATCCACTGTCCTCCCAGGACCCCTCAACTTCCTGGGAGCCTGTGACGCGGGGGCAGAAGGGGCCCAACCCGTGACCCCGGGGCAGCCTTGGCTCAGTTCCACTCAGGGTCACCAAGACTGGGTCTGCTGTGTGGACCTGCGCTGGCCCTCTACCTGTTTGCGCCTCACCTGTAAAATGGGGTCATAACAGCACAGACCTCCCAGGGCTGCGAGGGGTCCCTGGAAGCATCAGGAACAGCATCTGGAACAGCCGGTGTGCTCAGAAAAGGCTATTTCTGGCGTCATCTCTAAGAGCTCTGGTCATCAGTGGGACCGTGCTTGTCACTGGTGTCCGGCAGCGTCTGACAGGCCTCTAGGGGCGATGTTATCAGTGTCCCAGCTCAGCCCTCTGGGGACTCCTGTCAAATGCTCGGGGACGGAGTAGGTGCCCCTTTACTCAGTCACGGGGGCTTGAACACCCCAACCTGGGGGGCAGCAGGAGCCAGAGAACTCAGGGGCTGTGAGTGCCGTCCCTGACATGTGCCCGCCACAGGTGAGTCCGAGGCAGGCAGCAGCCACCCGGGTCTCTGTCGTCGCCCACCCGCACCTGTGCAGACCCCTCCACCTTGGTGCCCTGCTCCTGCTCTCCCTTCCCAGCCCCGTCGTCCTCCCCTCAGCCTCCAGAGGGCGCCGGTGAGCACCCCACGCAGGTGCCGCCCTCCTCTACCCCCAGCCCTCCGGGACGCACTCCTCTCTGGGGTTAAAGCAAGAGGGAAAAGGCCCCGGAAGCCCTAGGCCACCTCCCCTGGCCCTCCGTGCCCTCTCTCACTCTGCCACAAGGCCCTCCTCCAGCACGCGCGGCCCCGCCCCGCCCCAGGACCTTTGCGTGGCTGCGCCCGCCGCCTCCAGGCCTTTGTTCACACGTCGTGGGGAGACCTTCCCTAACCCCGCTTAAAAGCGCGCCCCGCCCCGCCCCCCTCCTGCCCCACCGTCCGCGCCAGCCCTTCCCGCCACACATTTATGTGTCTGATTTCGCGGCTGTCCTCCGACTGACAAGTCGGCCGGGGGGTGTGGCCTGTTTTTGTCCCCGGGGCCTGGCTCGCAGTGGTGCCGCCCCTTAAGCATCTGTCAGAGGCAAGGATGAATCGGGGGATGGAGCCCCGTCAGACCTGGGGCCCCAAGCCCGGCCCCGCGGCTCCCCGCCCCCCGCCCCCTCCGGGCCTCCGTTGGCTCCGCTGCAAAAAGGGCAGAGCCCTCAGCCTCACTCCGCGAAGGGGACTCTTGCCGCTGGGCCGTCTGGGCAGCTCGCGGCCCGCAGCCGGTGCCCGTCAGACGGGAGTTTCCCGGTGTCTGGTGCCCGTGACCTTCCCCCTTCCCTGGGCCACCTGGCCCCAGCCCAGGAGCGTCCCAACGGGTCAGGGCGTTCTGACAAACATCACGACAGTATTGGGGGACGGACGGTGGCCGTAGGCCGGGGGTCCCGCGCGCCGCATCCGAGCTGCTGCAGCGTCCCCGGGTCCCTGGGGCGCAGGAAAGCGCCCCCCTCGAGGGCCCCGGAGGGCCAGGCACCAGGAGAGGAGCTGCACGGGTAACTGGGACGCCAGGCGAGCGGATTTATTTAGCACTTCCCGTTTTATCCTGCGCGACATCTCCGCTGCCAGGACGCGTGGTCGGGTGGGAGCTGGGGGGGCGGGGGGGAGGGGAGCTCAGCCCCTGCTGCGCGGAGACGCAGACACCCGTGCCCAGCCCCGGCCAGGCGACGCCGCCCCTCCCCTCTCGGGTCCACCAGGCACCGACGTGGGCCGGGCGCTGGCCTGGGAAACTCGACCCAGTGGCAGGGACAACAGGGACAGGGACGCAGGAACCGTGGTCAAGACGCTGGGGTAACCGGTGCTGCCACCGGCCGCTTCCTCTCAGTCAACTTTTGCAAAGAGGTGTCACGTGTCCGAGTGCGGACCAAGGACAGATCAGTAACCTTCCAGGGAAGAAAACGATACTCCACAGGCCGCACCTCTCGGAGCCCGGGACCTGGGGGACCGACGTCACTCCGACCCACCCCCCAGCAGTCAGGGTGATCGGCTCTTCCTGCCGCCCACAGACCCCAGTCCGGAGCCTCCGCTCCCTGCCCAGAATAAGCCCTTTCCCCTTCGTCTGCCCCCCCCAGCCGCTCCAGGACCAGCCCCCACCCCACCGCTGTCGCCGCCGGCCTATTCCCAAGATGCACCTGGGCGTGGTATGCAAATGAAGGGAGTTCACCCTTTTCCTACAAAGGGGAGGTCCCATGCAGCAGGTGTTCGCCAGCCCCGGCTGATGGGCCCCGGCCATCCGAGGTCCCCAGCCCGGCTTTCACAGTGACTTAAGTAAGTACTTAGTACTGAAGTAAGTCAGTCGTAAGTAAGAGCGAGGGTCGAGGGCTGGAAGGGTCAGGAGGGCGGGAGTAGGGGCCGAAAAGACGGAGAGGGCAAGCCTGGCAGGACGGGACGGACGGGACAGGGGGACCTTCAGGGAAGCAAAGGTTACAGCTTCTGCACTCAGTCTGGTCTTTGCTGTGGTGCCCCCCCCGGGGGAGCCTCCGCTCCCTCCTCTGTAAAACGGGTCTCAGGAAGGCCCGTACGACCCGGGTACCACCAACTTCCAACAAGATAATTCGACCTGCTTGGCCTTCGGAGCTCTCCCCAGACGGCAGTCTCTTGGTAGTACTTGACCACTGGCGACTTTGTATTTTCTTTAGATGCACTTGCTCGCTTCTGGGGAGGTGTAAACTTGGTTCTTAAAAAGGAAAGTTCTGTCACACCACGGCAGCCAGCGCTGGGTGCGGGTCCAGCCGGTCCAGACGGAGGGAATACACAAAGGCAAGTAAAAATAACAAGTGAAAGGAGTAAAGCTGAAGTTTGCAGAGACAAACAGGGGAAATCGGGCGGCGAAAGTAACACACTTCGGGGAAGTGATGGGGAAGTGATGGGGGGTGAAGCCCCGCTCACGTCTGCGGCGTCCGGCTCAGCCTTCCCAAAGCCCGGGGCCCAGTGCGGACGGCAGAGAGTGCCGTGTGGCTTACGGGCTTACGGGCTGGGGTCCCGCATGTCCAGGAGGGGCCTCGGGGAGGCCACGCCCCTTAATTATCCGGGAGTGGCCAAAGCACTGGATGACTTTAAGCTGAATCACCTTCTGGGCAAGGTTCTCTTACGGGTTGAACCGCGTCCCCCCATAAGGAGGTACGTTGGAGTCCTAACGCCCAGGGCCCCAGACCCTGACCTTCTTTGGAAGTCGGTTCTTTAAAGGAAGTAACCAAGTTCAAATGCAGTCATTGACATGAGCCCTAATCCAGTGTGACAGGTGTTCTCCTAAGAGGGGGAAACCTGGACACACAGAGAGAGAGAGACTGCACGGACAGAGAGAGCGTGAAGCCATCCAGGGAGCAGGGCAAGGGGCGGGGCCGGGCCGGACTCGCCCACACCTTGAACTCGGGGCCTCCAGAGTCAGTAAGTGTTGCTGAGTAAGGAGACGGTAAGTGTCCCTTTGTAACTGCCCAGGCTCCTGTGGGGTGGGGGGCAGGGATCAGAGGGATCTGGGACCGAGTCCCGGGCTCCACCCCACAGATGCCCTCTGACCTTCCTGCTCCAAAGACGTAGGGCTGCCTCTGTTTCTTCTCTCACTAACTGTCCTTACGAACTTGCTGGAGAACGGTGGGGTCCGACGAAGAGTTCTGGAAAGCAGCCTCTCAATAGGCTCCTTTACAAACATCTTTCTTTTGACATGATCATAGATTCAGAAAGAGCCGCAAACATAGTGCAGAGGCCCAGGTACCCCCCACCCAGAGTCTCCCAAGGGTCACGTCTCACAAAATCAGGGAACACGGTCAACATCAGGAAATTGGCATTCTGCAGCCCACTGGCCCTGATCAGATTTCCGAGGTTTCCACACACTCCCCCGGAGGCGTGCCTGTGTGCCTCGTCCTTGTGTGTGTGTGTGTGTGTGTGTGTGTTTAAAGTTTATTTATTTTGAGAGACAGAGAATGGGTGCATACACCTGAGTGGGGGGGGAGGGGAGGAGAGAAAGAGAGAGAGAGAATCTAACAGGTTCCCTGAAGTCAGCACAGAGCCTGATGTGGGGCTCGATCCCACCAACCGTGAGATCATGACCTGAGCCGAAACCAAGAGCCCGAAGCTCAACCGACTGAGCCTCCAGGTGTCTTGTGTGCGTCATTCTTTACCATTTTAACGTGAGTTCAGCTTTATGTGACCCCAGCCCAACTGAGGCGCGCCATTGTTTGGTCCACAAAGAAAGACGCCATCTTAAAGAATTATCTGAAGGACCCATCAGCCCTCCTTTCTGTGGGTGGTGGTGCTGACCTGGGTTTATAAACGTGCAAGTATACGCATTCTCGCGTATTAAAATAATGGAAACGCAAGCTTAACACGCCGATAAAAAGTAGAGCAAGCACGATCCTCAAGCTCTCCACTTGCATCCGTCACTAAGGGATGACCTGGAGGTCCTTCGCCGTGGATTCACGCTCCCTACCGGTCCTCCCGCGTAGCCATGCACGGCTCCCCATTGGGGTCAGGTCTGGCGAACTCAACCACGTTCCCTCCTCATGGATATTTGGATTAAATGATTTCTTTAGACTTCCCCAAATAATTCCCTGGGTCATGGCCCGTTGACCCTCACAAGAAGACCAAGTAAGGGGGCTTCAGTTATACCTGACTTCAGGGCAAAGAAAGTGAGGTTACAAAGGGAGATGCATTTGGTTTGTTCAGGGCCACGCAGGGCAGAGGTGGCAGAGCCAAGATTGTTTTTGTGACAGTTTATTGGGATATAATTTACCCACCATGCAACTCACTCACTGAAGTGTATTAATTCACTCATTTTAGTATAGTAACAAACCACTGTCATCGCCAACCACCCCAATCTAATTATAGAACACTTTGATCATGCCAAAAGACACCCCAAAACAATTCATTGCCGAAAATCCAACATCACAAAGACGTAAGCCCAGGGGCACCTGTGCGGCTCAGTCAGTTAAGCATCTGACTCTTGATTTCAGCTCAGGTCTCGGTCTCATGGTTAGTGAGTTTGAGCTCTGAGTTGGGCTCTGTGCTGACAGCGCAGAGCCTGCTTGGGATTCTCTCTGTCCCTCTCTCTCTCTGCCCCTCCCCTGTTTGCATGCACGCTCTCTCTCCCTCAAAATAAACAAACATCAAAAAAAAAAAGATCTATGTCTATGTTTTCACCCAAGAGTCGTAGCTCTTAGGTTTAGGTCTATCTTGCGTTCTGAGTGAATTTTTATGTATGGTGTGAGGTAAGGGGTCCACTCTTGCGTGTGGATAGGCTGCCTTCCCAGGACCACTTGCTGAAAAAACGTTCTTCCCCTGGTTAACAATGGGCGACCTTCTGGAAAAGCAGTTGGCCCTAGACGTTTATTCTGAGCTCTTGATTCTATCCCACTGGCCTCCAGGCCGAGTCCTCTGCCACCAGCACGGGGGCCTGACGACTGTGCCTTTGTACTGCTGGGAAATTGAGACGTGTTCACCCCCCACCTGTGTTCTTTCTCAACATTGCTCGGTTAGTCTGGGTCCCTTGAGCGCCCCCCCCCCCCCACGAATTTTAGGTTCAGTGCGTCAAGTCCTGCAAAGAATCCAACTGGGATGTGGTAAGGGAGGAGACGCAGTCTGTGGTTTGCTATGGGGGGTGCTGTCGTTTTAACAATGTTCAGTCTTCCAGCCCGTCCACAAACAAGCGCTTTTTCCATTTGTTCAGCTCTTCTTTAAATTCCCTTGGTGAGGGGCGCCTGGGGGGCTCAGTCGGTTGAGTGTCCGACTTCAGCTCAGGTTGTGATCTCACAGCCTGTGAGTTTGAGCCCCACGTCGGGCTCTGTGCTGACAGCTCGGAGCCTGGAGCCTGCTTCCGATTCTGTGTCTCCCTCTCTCTCTCTCTCTCTGCCCCTCTCCTGCTCACTCTCTGCCTCTCTCTCTCTCAAAATAAAAAATAAAGTCATGAAACAAATAAATTCCATCAGGGAGACTTTGTTGTTTTTGTGGTGCACGTTTTGCATCTCTCTTGGGAAATGTGCCTAAGTCGTTTTCCTTCTTGATCGGTTGTGAATGGGATCGTTTCTTCACTTGGTTTGGTTAGTCCGCTGCCGCCACCCAGGAAGTGTGTGTGGATCCTCGTCCGCAGGACCCCGTGTGGTGCTTCCCGAGTGGGTTCCTTAAGACGTTCTGTACCCAGATGATCCCAAGTGCAAACAGAGGTGGTTTTACTTCTTCCTTTCCACTCTGGGGGCCTCTGACTTCATTTTCTTGCCTAGTTGCCAGCTTACAACTCAGTAGGAATGGCGACCGCGAACATCCTCGTCTTGCTCCTGACCTTCAGGGCGAGAGACCCAGCGATCACCGTGAGGTGTGACGTTAACGGCGATGTGCTCCGCCCGGTTGAGGGAGCGCCCTCTGTGCCTCCCGTGCTTCATCCCCAGGAGATGGGACTGCGTCCAATGCCGCACTCAGGATTCGAACCTAGGGCCCTCTGGCTCAAGGGCCTGATGTTTCTCTGATATTCTAAATCAGCAGACACCCCAAAGGAACCCCCACGTGGAATCCAGGAAGGAGAGGTAGTCAGCAAATGGGGTGTTCCCATACTCCCCTCTTCTCTGGCATTTGAGGTGAGCTTGGGGGGTGGGAGGGAGCACACAATGTTTAATTTGAAGGAATGTATCATGATGATGAAATCGCCACCATCGGGGCAAATCCTGCAGGCATTTCAGGCTGGGTTCTGTGCAGACAACCCTGAACTTGGCGTGAGGAGTAACGGGCAGCTGCCGGCTCCCTTGCAGGACGGAAACGCAATGGAGCCAATTACCAGGTTCTGGAAATGCTGGGGGCGGAGGGTGGGCTGGCAGGGAGGAGGCCTTCCCCACCCTCCTGCCGGAGACGGAAATGTTCATTGACAACTCTCCCCCAGCAAACAGTGAGCCACGCCCACGAACCCACCGGGCCCCACCTCCCAGCGCGCGGTTTCCACAGCGCGGGACTTGGAGGCTTAGGCCACGCCCCTGAGCCGGACGTTTCCTCCTGGTTCTCTCCGGCTTGCAGGAAGTCTTGGTTTCGTGAGTCCTTAACACCTTTCTGAGGCTTGTCAACCTCCTGGGGCTGCCATGATATCAGACTAGAACGTTCTGTTCCACCGGTGTTCAATTTCTACGGTCACTTGGCTAGCTATCCCGCTGTTCCCATTTACAAGGGCCGCGTTTGTCAAGAAGCCTCTTCTGGGTTAGGCGTGGGGTATTTGACGTGCCGTAACTCATTTAACCTTCCCAACAACCCTAGGCGATGGAGACTATTTCTGTCCCCCGTTTTCAGATGGGAAATGGAGGCACAAGCCAGCATGGGGAGACAGACACAAACAAACAAACCGACCAAAGGGTAAAGTCATTCCAAATTGTAATAAATAAGCTAGTGCTGCGCTGGAGAGGAACTTGAGCAGGGCGGTCGGGGAGGGTCTCCCGGAGATTTGAAGGATGAGGGGGATCTGACCTCGGGAAGAGCAAGAGGAAAAGCATCCTAGGCAGAAGGAACAGCCAGTGCAAAGGCCTGGAGGCTGGACTTTGCCTGATGTCTGGAAGGAACAATGAAGAGGAGGTGTGGGCAGGGAGGGGACAGGCATGGGATGCTCAGGACGGTGTAGTCTGCAGGGTAGGCTTGGGATTTTGCCCTGAGTGAGGTATCATCTGTCTCCTTCCCTGGACTGTTAACTGCTGGAAGGGAGGAATTTTTCAGCTGGGTTTGTTTACTCCCGTGTCCTCAATGCTTAAAGTAGCAAGGAACGCTGAGGGCCTCGATGAGTGGGTTTCCCCGGGGAATAAACTAGGGGCTGCACCGTATTTTACCCCTTTTTCTTTGCTGTTCACAAAGGAATTCCCAGCAGTAGACGTGTTGCCCCATTTTGCAGATGGGAACACAGGCTCAGAGGGACTTGTTCGAGGTCCCCTCCCCTCATAGGCAGTAAGGTTGGGGGGGGGGGCTCAGGCCAAATCCAGCCTTCCAGAGCCAGCTGTCTCCTTCCACGCTGCCTTCCTCGGGGATGCAAGGCTTGAGCACCTTCTGTGTGTAAGAAACCATGCTAAGCGTTTGTGCACAGACCATCCCGTGTGATTCATCCGGATGGGGTTGGGTCTCCATTGCTCGGATGAGGAAACCAAGGCCGGACTGTCAATGGTCACGTCAGGGTCAGGCAGATGGGCTCTGCAAACCTGGCCGCTGCGCTGGCCGCTGGGAAACTCCGAGCTTAATTTAGGTTCCTTGTTTAATTATTCATTCTCTCCTCTCTCTCCTCCTATTTATGACTTCCGCCTTCTCATTTTGTTCCCGGGGTTAATGCCTTTTGTTTATATCTGCGTCTTTGGCCTGGAATGAATGAATCAATGATTTGGGAGGGAAACCCCCCCCCCCAAATTCTAAACTTGTGTCCTTTTGTGGACACATCGCCCTCTCCAAAGACATACCTTGGGAAATAAAACGGTTCCAGCGTGTTCAGAACTTGTCTCGTTTGGTGTCTTTGAGCCCTCCAACCTCCAGGGGTAATCCTTCCTCTATATTTGTCTTTTTTCCCCCCTCATCCCATTTTCCAGCACCAACTACAGGCTAGGCAGCACGTTATCAACTCTTCATCCTTACCCTGTCCTTAGGAGCAGGGGCTACCTTGTCCCATTTCACAGACAGGACACCGAGACCCAAACGGGCAAACCCATTTTGCAAGTGGGAAAACTGAGGCTCGGGGACACACACCAGCAAGTCAGTGCCAGAGCTGGGTTCCCGCGGTGCTCCGTTCCGACTCTAGGGCAGCAGGGAATGGTAATTAGGTGGGATGTTTGTAACATGCTCGCTCGGTAGGAAATGCTCCCTCATCCATTCAGCCAGTACGCAGGGCTCCCCAGGCCCTTGGTGTCACACCCTAGTGTGACCAGAATTAAACCAGAATGATGGATTAGAGAATGGAGCGTGGGGTGGCTGGTGGCCGTGATCAGGGAGGGCTTTTCCCAGGAGCTGGCATTTGAGCAGAAATCATAAGGAGAGGGAAAAGATCTCGGGGGGAACACTATTCCAGGTGAAGGAACAGCAGCGGCAAGGGCCCCGAGTCAGGAGGGGGCAGGGGAGGGACCGCGGAGAGCTGGCCGGGCTGGAGCACGGACATTCACCCGACAAGTCGTGGGTGCGAATGTGGCTGCGTTCGAAGGGCGCTGAGGGAGCCGCAGCAGCATTTTAAGCAGGGCCCGGCGAGCACCACGCCCCAGAGGCCAAGCGTCCGGGGTCTCGGACGCGAAACCGTGGCCAGAGGAGTCCCTCGCGCTGACGCCACGGCCCGCGCGTCCCGCGTATCCCAGCACCCCGCGCCCCACGTGCTCTCGCGGACCTTTAAACGCCCCGGAGACACGTGACCAGCTCGCGCCGTGTCATTGGCCGGGGGGGCGTGGCCGGCGCGCGGCTGCGCAGTGACGCGCGCGCCTCGGCCCCGCCCCCGGCCGGCGGCGGCGGCGGCGGCGCTGGCGGAAGGGATGACGTCACCGGCTGGGGGGGCGCGCGATCCGGCGCGAGGGGAGCGCGAGCCGCAGTGAGTGTCCTCGCGCCGCCCGCCCGGCAGCCCGGCCGGCGCGCGCACGCCGGGAGCCGCTGGCGCTCGGGCTCCGCTCGAATCCCATGCAACAGCCAGGATGTGAAGCGGAGCAGAGCCGGGGGAGCCCAGCCCAGCCAGCCTCCAGGTAAAGGGGGGAAAGAAAACGTGCGTTCGATTAAAAAAAAAAATTGCAGCCGCTCCAACGGGGGGTCTCGGAGGCAGCGGAGTGGGCAGCGCGCCGGCTTTGTGCCGGGAAAGCCTGCACGGCCATTGTGCTCGGAGGATGCTCCGCTGCAGCCGGCTGCACGCCCGGCCGCTGCGCCCGGCTAGCGGCGCCCGAACAATGCCCCCGAGGGGCTGGGCCGGGGCGGGCAGGGGACGCGGGGAGGGCTCTGCGGGCGGGGCTGGGGGGCTACGCCGCGGCGGGGGAGGGGGCTGGGCTGGAATCGCCCGGAGCGCGGCGTTGGAAGCTGCCCAGCGCCGCCGGCTGCACCACCCCGGGCTGCGGGCGGGGCAGAGGAGCGGCGGGGGGACGCGCGTGTGTGCGGAGGGGGAGCTGGCCCCGGCGGCTCCCGGCCAGGCTCCCCGGGCGGGTCCTGGAGGCAGGGGGCGCTGTGCTGGTGGGTGGGGGGTAGGGGCTCGCGGGCGCCCCGGAGTGGAGACCAGCCCGGGACGGGTGGCTCCAGGTGGGGGCGAGGGCGGACCGGCCGGTGCGCTTAGGGCGGCTGCTCTGTCCGCCGCCCTCGCTCTCCCGTCCAGCTCCCCTGGAGACCTCCGACTCAACACCCGTCTCACCCTAGCGCCCTCCCGGCCTCGTCTATCCCTGGGGAGGGGGACCGCCTCTCCGGCACCCTGGCCTTGCCCCACCCTTCTGCGGCCCCGGCGCCCCCTCCCAGCCCCCCAGGCGGGGCGAGGTTCAGCCCCCAGCCCCAGGGACTCTGGCAGACGGACGGACGGGCGCGCGCACCGGTACCCGACCTCTCCGCGGCGCTCGGGGCCCCTTGGGGATCCCGGAGAGGGGAAGCCGCCCCTTGAGCCAGCAGCCCGGGGGGTTTTGCGCGCCCCGGGAGCCCCCTTAGGGGCGGGGGGGGAGGGGAGGTGACGTCATCCAGGGGGGCGGAGCCGTCGGAACCCGGTGTAGGGGGCGCTGGGGGGGGGGCGTGCCCTAAGGAGAGCCCCCGGAGTTAGGGTGGCGGAGTCCTGGGCTCAGGGATTTCGGCCAGGTTGCGGCCAAGTTCATGGCTCCTTATGGAAATCTCTCCGAAATTTAGGATCCCCCTTAGAACCCCCCCAAATCTTGAACACTTTCCTCCACGAAAACCCCCTAAATCGGAGAACTCCCCTTCTGCTGTTTTCTTTCCAGAATTCTCAAATCAGGGAACCCGTTTGCAAACTGGGATTTTTTTTTTTTCCAGCCACAGTTCCTCCTCCCCTTACCCAAATCTGGAACCTCCTTCTTCGTGACCCTTCCCCGTATTTCAGATTCTCCTCTGGTAGTCCTGTACATGTGCAGCTTTTGAAAATGCCCCTTCCTCAAATTTCGTCACCCCCTAGGGACCTCATTTCCCAAATTAAGAAACCTCCCCAGCGCCTCCAGCTGGGGGACACCTCCCTTCCCCTCCCTAGACTCAACCGGGATTCCCCATTTCCCCCATCTCAATCGGAGGGAGACCCCATTCGGAGCACGGGGTTCTTCTACCTCTGGCCAGCACCCCAAAAATTAGCCTGGCCAACCTAGCCAGTGAAGGGGGGCGTCTGAGGTGTCCTGGCTGTGTGTTAACACTCTGAGCAGCGGGGACAAAGCTGGAGGGTCCCCGAGAGTCCCAAGGACAGGGACCGACCAGCCTGCTCTGGGCCCCCAGCGGCCCCGACCCAGACTTGGGGAGCTGGTGTTCTAGCTTTCCCTTCATGTCCCCCATCACTGCTGTTCCTGGGGCGCGGGGGGCAAGGACCCCTTTTGTTTGGGGCACCTTGCTTCTCCCTCAGTGCCGCCTTCCGCTGATGAGGAGCGAGCCGCCTGCACCTCCACTCCTGTGATCCCAGCAGCTGCCGCTGGAGCCATCGATTCTGCCATTTGCATGGCTCCCCTCCCCCTCCCAGGGTCCCTTCCTTTGTGCCCCCCTCCTCCTGCTAATCTCGCCCGCCTTCTGTCCCTCCGCTCTCTTCTTCCTCTGCCAGCTGATACTTTGGCTGCAGAAGGCAGGCAGCTGGGGCTGGGGGGCGGCCGCTTTCCGCCCCCGCATCCCGGAGCCCACCAACTTGGACTCGGGTCTCCTGCCGGAGCCCCCTGCCCCTGCAGGGCCCTCCGCCCGGCGTCTTTTGCCGCCCTGCCGTCTGTATGTGTCTCCTGGGCCTGGGGGGGTACCTTCACCATGACGGTGCACTTCTGCCTGGGGCCCGGGCCCCCCGCAGCCCCCTGGGGGAACGCCGCCGCCTCACTCGGTCGCCTTGAGAGTCGGTATAATTGGACTCAGGCAAACAAATCGTCGAGGGAGCCCCGACCTGCCTGGTGAGCTCATGTGCTTTCTCGATTCCCGCCACCCGAGCCGATGACATCGGTCCCCCAGGGGTTGACGGGGGCTGGTGCCGTCACGCCCGTGGCCTGGCCCACTCCCCACCCCCGCAGGACACGGGGTGGGCACTCCGGTGAGGCCGGGATGGCCTTGGAGGACGCTGCCGGGTGGCGGCTGGGCTCCTCGGGGGTGCAGAGGCTCCCTGGGTCCCTTCCAGGCCCCTGAGCTGGGCACACGGTGGGTGCAGGGAGAGGGGCACTGAAAGCCAGGCACCTGCCTGCCGCCCGCACGAGTCCTGGCGCGTTGGCCGTGCTTCTGTCTCTGTCCCCTCGCACGGAGATTCTGAGCGCTTTTCTTGTGTCCCTGCCTGCCAGGGGAGTCCAGGCGTCTTCACGTGGCCGTGGGTCACACGTGGAGACCTAAGGCATTTCTGTCCCCACACTGGGCCTGTGGCGCTGGGCGGGGGTGTTGGGAAGCAGGGGCGAGGGCAGGGGCTCCCTGGGCATCTCGGTGGCCATTTCTGGAGCCAGCGCTACCCCCTCCCTTTTCTTCACTGGGTCACCCCGAGAAGAGCTGGGGGGCTCTGCCTGGGGCTCCCAGGACTGGTAGAGGAGATGGATCTACTCCTGCATGTCCACTTCTGGGGCCTGACTCAGTTTCCCCTCCTGCCTTCTGGGTCAGCACCGAGGAGCCTGTCCCAGGTGTTGGGAGCACGGCGCTCCCCCACAACGGCTGCTTCCAGGGACCTGTGGCTTCGCCGAGCGCTCCAGCAGCCGCGTGGCCCCACCGACGGCCAGGGAGGCGGCCCGGGAGGGACGGGGGACGCATGGGGACACGGGGCTCCAAGGCACAGCGTGGCTTTTTCACAGAAGCCCTGCGTTCACCTGCCTCCCGTGACTTGAGTGCAGCCACTGTGCTTGGGTGGGGGGAGGGGCGGACGAAGGGACATTCAGAGGCTTCGGGATTGGGAGCAAACCCCTAAAAATAAAGGAAGATATTTATAAACCCAGCGGGTTTGGGGGATAATTGACAAAGCTTAATGTTTTCAGCCGAGCGCGATCCCCCCCCCCCCCCCG
>PISW01008786.1:0-53896 GCA_004023785.1 Mungos mungo | reverse complement strand
CCTTTCTCTACCCTCCTCCTCCGAGACGCAGGTCCCCCGCCCCTCCCGGTGGGGGTGGGGGGTGGGGGTGCTGGGCTGGGCTCCCCCCTCCCCTGCGGAGCCCCGGGGAGCTCCGCACCCGAAAACACACCCCGGTTTTGTCCCGTTTTTGGCCTGGTCGTTTCCGCAGATTTCACACCTGGTGTCGTGGGGGAGGGGGGGGGTCTCAGACCTTGCGCTTCTGGATCATGGTTCCTGCTCCCCTGCCTTCACTGGGGTCGAGTCCCGAATGTCTTTTGTCGGAGGGACAGGTTTTTGTCCCCAGCTCCCCGGGTGGTATCTATGGCTTTTCAGTTTCACGTTTGTTTGTTTAAATCTTTGCTTTTAGCCCCTTCCAGGAAGCTGGGGCGTCTTCCCCCGGAGACCTGAAAATCCCAGCTTCCCCTGCCAGGTTTCCTCTTTCCTCTCTCCCTGTCCATGCGGCCTCACCCCTGCCCCTTCCCTTCTCTCAGTAGGGGGGAGCCTCCTCCCTCGCTCACAGAACGAGGTTGTGCCTTGGGCTCCAGACTTCTGCCCCCGCCCTGTTCTGCTGGATCTGTGCAAACTTGCAGGTCGGTTGACCTCTCTGTTTCTTGGTCTCTGAAATCAGGACGGTGTAGCCGCTTCCTGGCGAGTCAGGACGTGAGACGCCTCGGGTAGAGAGCCCCCCACCCCCCACCGAGTCTCGGAGCCGACCCCGGCTGGCTGTGTCGGTCCTGCGGCACCCGGGTGCCCCGTGCTGCACCACGGCCTCAGCCCCGGGGCCAGACCCTCCGTGGAGGGCAGGCTGGGCAGAGAGGGCCCCGGACCCTCGGTGGGGGGCAGGCTGGGCAGAGAGGGCCCCGGACCCTCGGTGGGGGGCAGGCTGGGCACCGAGGGCCCCGGGAGGATGTTCTGCTGGCGTGTGTCGCGTGGGTAGTAATTCTGGGGTTCTGGGGAAGCGAGGTCGTCGCGTCTGTGTGTGTATAATTTAATGCCGCTTATAATTAACCCCGTGATCAGCAAATGAGGGGCTGTTGGGGGATAATGAGAGCAGCCCCGCCTGATCTGGAGCTGGTGCCCGTGCGGGGCCTGCGCTGAGTGAGCGTCAGGGGCGTCCTGGTTGCCTTTAACCCTCCTCCGCCCCTGTTAGTGCAGTTTTCATGCTCGGACCCCAGTTTTGCAGAGGAGAAACTGAGGCACAGGAAGGTCTGTGGCTGGCCTGAGGCCGCACGGATGTGCGGCATCGCAAGGAGCCTTCGCCAGGGCCCACGGACGCCAGAGCCGACGCCAGAGCCGGGAGGCTTAACTCCTGGGGCCGGGGGTGGGGGGCCGGCTCTGCCCACCATCAGAGACCCCCTGCTGGGGCCCCTCGGAGACGCCAGGGCCCGGGGCGCCTTCCTTGGAGGGGGTGAGAGCGCGGGTGGGGGACGGGGGCCCATGTCCCCGCGCCGGCTGTGTGACGGGCCAGGCTGTTCAATTCCCGTCCTTGCGTGTTCTGGTCCGTAGGCCGGGGAGCAACGGGGCCCGTCGTGCGGTGCCGCGGGGGGAGCTCAGTGGGCCGAGCCGTGTGGAGCAGCGCGCTGGTCCCCCCCCAGCGCCCCTCGACGGGGTCCGGTGGAGGAGAGATGTTGGATGACTCAGTCCCTGCAAACTGGGGCGTTCCCCGTCACTGGCTGCCTAATCAAGGCCGCCCCACTTCTGCAGCAGGACGGGAGCCCCGGGAGGCCCGGCGAGGCTGGCGGGGAGGCCAGGCGGCTGCCTGGGGGGGCTCTGAGACCCCCAGGGGCGGCCCCCTCTGCCCCCCCCAGCCTGCCAAGCCCGCGGTGGGTCTGAGCGAGCGGCCAGGGAGAGGTCTTGGCTCTGAGTGAGGGAGGCCCTGATGAGGGGTGCCCTGGAAGGGGCTCCCTGTGCGAGCTCCGTGTCCGAGCCTGTGTTCATTCCTTCATTCCTTCATTCATTCCGCGAGTCGTCCGGTGCCGGCCCCTGGAGAACTCCCGAGCCAGACCGTGGGTTCGGATTCCAGCTCTGAGATCTCCCGGCTGGTCCTGGAGCCTCGGTTTCGGCGTCTGTGAAATGGGTGCCTCGGCCCCGCCTCACACACAGTCGCGGTGTCGAAGGGACGCGGGAACTCAGCTCGGCCCGCGGACAGAAGGCCCTGGGTACTTTCTTTGGCCTTCTTTTTTTGTTTTTTATTTGTTTTAAATAAAAGCAAATTAACTTTAATTCTGGGGATACAGCAGTCAGGGCGGCAGCCTTGGTCCTCTGTTCCTTGGACCCTGTGTTTTTCGGGGGGAGAACGGGTACATAAATAAGCAAGAAAAATACCGGCTCCAGTAGGGCTCTGCTGAAACTGAAAATCCGGGCAGCGCCCAGCAGGACCCCGGCCACTGTTTGGGGGGCCGGGGGTGTCCTTCTGAGGGGCCGCTGTGACCTGAAGGCCTTCGGATGCGCTGGGGACAGCCCCCTACCGCTGGGCGGAGGTGGGGAAGGTGCAGGACACGGGCTGGAATGGCATCGTGGACACGTGTGGCCAGAGGTTGCTGGAAGCCCACGAGAGCTGGGGTGGGAACATGTCTGTCAACGGGGACCCGGGAGATGGGGAAACACGGCTGGAAACCACTGTCCGGCTGAGGCCCAGAGAGGGAGAGGAGCTGGCCCAAGACCACACAGCCGGCGGGTGGCTCTGCCGTCCGGCTCAGCCCAGTGCCCGTGGGGGCTGGGCAGTGATGCCTCTGGGCGACGTGACACCCGCTGGCCCCCCAGCCTCCCCAGCCAGCCCTAGACGGCTCCACGGCCTGACGCGCCGGCTCTTCTGAGAAAACCGGAAATCCCGATTTTACGTGGAACCGTCCTGGTTTACAGCCTTTCCGTAAAACACCCCCACTTGGCGGGTTGTGACCCCACCCCGCGCTTGCGGTCACTAAGCCCCCGTTTCTGGGCGGTAACTTGGGTCCGAGAGTCCCGGACTCTTGGGGCCCGGGTCGGGGGGCCCCCAGGCCGGCGTTCGCACTCAATAAGCGTTGGCTCTGATTACATTAACATTGGTCCTGACGATGAACTTGACTCGGGTGAAATGCCGCGCAGAAGGGGGCGGGCGTGTCCCGTGGGGCAGAGCCCTGAGGGACCCGGTGCTCCGCACTCACCTTCTCCGGGACACACCTGTCTGGTCGCGGGCCGGCCACTGGTCACCGGCCTTATCCGCAGAGTTTATCAGTCGTGACCCGGGGACACCGGGCCGTGTCTGGGGACAGCAGAGATTGTCGGCACTGGGGGTGGGGACCCCCAGCGGCGTGTGGGCGGGACCAGGGGTGCTGCTCAGGCCCCCACAGGGCCCGGGACGGTCCCGAAAATGACCCGGCCCTGACCGTCCATAGCACTGAGGTTTACAAACCCCGATTTGTGCCCAAGACCTGTGGTGGCAGGAGCGACGCGGCAGGACAGCCGTGTTCCCACACTCACCCCGCTGCCGAGGGGCCCGCCGCACGCCTGTCCCGCCCCGCTGCCCGGCCGATCGCAGAAGCCGATGACTGCCCCTGACTGTGGACTCTGGAGAGCGCGGCCGGCGGGGGGCCTGACCGCGGAGCCGGCTCTGGCTCTTTTCTTCTGTTCCACCTCGGAGCCGGGCCCTGTCCTCACCCGGGAGGGCTGCGGAGGCCTGCACCCTCCACGTTGGAACCTGACGCAGGCCCTCCCGGCTGGGTGAGGCGCCCGTGCACCCCGAGCCTTGATGTTCTCATCCAGGAAATGGGGACGCGCTTGCCCTGCTATATCACGGGGATTAGATGGTGTCATTTGAACGCAGCAGTGGGCGCCCAGGCTGTACAAATGGGGGCTGCGGGGCGGTGCCCTCCCGCCCCTCGTCCTCAGGAGGGATCCGAGGAGGGCAGCACGGAGCCCCCCCCCCCAGTTTCCCAGAGAGCCGCGGCGGAGGGGGCGTCGCCCCAGTAGGCGCTGACTCCCCATGTTGGGGGCTTCACGCCCCGGGCCTGGCCCCTCGCCAGCTTCCTCCCGTCTGCTCCTTGCGTCCTTGGACTGGCCCTGGACGGCAGCAGCTGTTGTCCCCGTCTTGCAGATGGAGAAACTGAGGCAGGCAAACTAGAACGTTGTTTCATACCGGAAAGGTCTGCACTCAGGCTAAGGCTCTGCCGTTGCTTCCCTGAAGCCCGTTTCTGCACAAGGGGCGCTGAGGTTCACCTTGCACCAGGCCCCCCGGCTGCCCAGCACGCGCGCAGCCAGAGCGCGGTGGCAGGAGCAGAGGGAGGGACGTGCTGGTGGCTGGTCTGCGTCCCAGATCTGTTCTTGCCTCTCACGAGCTGTGTGCCTTCAGCGAAGTCGCTTGGTGTCTCTGGATGGCGCCCAGGCTCCCCTCTTGGCCGTCGGGCCCCTGCTGGCTTCTCTGCCCTCTCCCCCGGCTTCTCTCTCCCTCCTTCGTTCGGCACCAGCCACATCTCCTGGCCTCTGCCCTTGTCCCCTCTGCCAGGAGCTCCGCGTCCGGCCAGCTGTCCTGCCAGGGTCCCCGGGGCCCTTATTTTTCCCCTTGGTTGTTGTTTAATACTGTGTGGCTGCCATTTCCTGAATCGGGGTGGTACCCGGGCTCTCGCTGGGCCAGCCTGCCCGGCCCCTGAGCCACTGCCACCCCCCACCGGCGCATCTACGTGTCACAGGTCGTGACGGGGAAAGCCCTGCGCCCGCAGCTCCCGGGCAGGGCGGCCAGGAGAGCAGGTCCCTGGTGCCGGTGCTGTGTGACGTCCACCGCTTGCTTGGCCTCTCTGAGTCTCTGCACGGCTGAGACATCTGGCCCAGAAGCGGCGGCAGAGGCTGTGGAGATCGGGGGTCCTGAGGATTGGTGTCGGGGGTCAGGGGCCCCCGAAACAGCCGGCGAGCATTCTTATCTTCCTGGGGAGAAGGGAAGAAGCCCAAAGGCCAGGGATCCCCAAAATGCCTCGTAGCTGGACCGGGCGATTGTAAGCCTCAGCTAGCGCTGATGTGGATTTGAGACCCGTGTGTCTGGCCAGGTGGGGAGAGAGGCTGCCGCAGAGCCCCCCCCCCCCGGGAACAGGCCGGGCCTTCCCTTGGGGGTCAAATTGGGCATTTTAGGACCCACATTCAGGTCTTGGCTTGGCCCCGTGAACAGCGGGTCCCTGGGCCGGTGGCTTCACCTGCAGGGCACCGGTCCCTTGTCTAAAATGGGAGGGAGACGGCCATTCAGGAGGTTGCAAGGGTCCCTACTGAGCGTGTCTGGAAAGTGCTGGAACGTTGAGGGCCCCCCGGGTCAGCGGCTCAGCCCTGTCCAGTCCCACAGGGTGATGAGCGGGTCGGGGTCCTGCGTACGGGACTTCGGGGAACAAAGGCTGTGGGGCCGCTGACGCCCGGTCGGGTCCCTGTCTGCCTCTCCTGAGGGTGTCCAGTCACGCCCGGAGGAGGCCGGCAGGAGCCGGTGGCCAGCCCGGGGCCCATGAAGCCACCCGTCCTGGTGACGCTGTGACGGGTGTGGGCAGGAGGCCACCCGGGGCACCCTGAGCCACAGCGGGGACCCTCTCGTGGCCGTGGCCCTCGGAGGCCGTGGGGGGTCTGTGCTTGGGTCACCTCCGCGGGCCGCACCGAGGCCCCCGGACGGGTCCCTGGGAACGAGGTCCTTCGGCCCCGCTGCCTGGTCCCCCCGGTGATCCGCTGGCTTTCTTTAAACCTCCCTCGCTTTCAAACTTAAAAGAGAAAACCCGGCCCTGCTCTCACGGCCGGACCTGGGGCGTCCTTCACGGAGTAGGTGGAACTTTAAAAATAAATGTGAGGAGAGTAAAAAAAAAAAAAAAAAAAACAAGAAAACAGAAAACCCAAAAAAACCCCACCGCTGACATTAAATGATCTTGCTGCCGCCGCGGGCTGAGCACAGAGGCCGAGGGTTCCTGGGGCGTGGGAGCCCCATTAGCACCCACCGTTAGCACCCACCGGAGACTTCCAGCCTTCCGCGGGCCGGAGGGGGCCCAGGACCGGGCCCGGCTGGGCGCCCCCTCCCACCTTCCCGCCGGCAGAGGTGCTCGGACTTCCCCGCGGCGGCTGAGTTTTCTTTCCCCGCGGCCTGGAGAGAAGCTTCTTTCTCCCTGAATTCAATTAATGAGCCTATTAAAAACTATTTATTTTCCCTGACAGTTGTTTACTGAGGAGAGGAGATGGATTGGCCGGGCGGCCCCGCCAGGCGGGCGCGAGGCAGGACGGGGGTGCCAGGTGCCTCGGACCCTGGCATTTAGGGAGCGCGGACCGTGGGTGGGGTCCCGCCCCTGGGGGGCTGTGCGGCGCGGGGTCTGCACCCGGGCTCTGGCCGCTGCTCCCGACCTTGGCGTCTGCGGGGGGGGGGTGCCTAGCCAGGGATGAGTGAAAGTCATCCGTGACCTCCCTCTGCTCCACTCTCTGGGAAGCACTGGTCTGAAACCTGAGACCTGACCCTCTCGGGCCACATGCGTGACTGTCCTGGAGTCACATCCCTTCTCCGCCCCTCCATGGCAGTTGAACTCTAGGATTTATCCGGACACATGGCCACCTGGTGGGGGGAAAAAAAAAACCCAAACCAAACATTTGCTAGTACACCTTGCATCTGTTTTGCTACATGATTCAGATCTGTCCAGTGGGATAAATGAATGGAATTTCCTGGAAATGCCGTTGAAGGGCGTAAGCACATGTTCCTTTCTACCCTGCGCCCCCCAGCTGGAATATACAGGTGATGGCTGGCATCAGGCAGCTCTTTTGGCCCACGAGACAGGTATCACGGAGAAGAATGTTAAAACAAACCAGTGAAGGATCTGGTCCCAAACATTGCGAGGTGGCCACAGGGCCCTGAAAGGCCAACCCGCCAGCTTCCTTTTATA
The DNA here is from genome assembly GCA_004023785.1 of Mungos mungo. Taxonomy (NCBI): domain Eukaryota; kingdom Metazoa; phylum Chordata; class Mammalia; order Carnivora; family Herpestidae; genus Mungos; species Mungos mungo. The sequence continues at coordinate 47,036 of PISW01008786.1, read as the reverse complement.
TAAGAGAGAAACCACACCTCTCCTGGGAGTTTTTTGGTGCCCACAGCCCAACCTGGTCCGAGTAGGGGCAGTGTGTGAGCCTGCGGACACAGTGCATTTCTTCTGTCCGTCAGGTCTCTGCTCCCGGTTAAGTGAGGCTTTTTTGGCTCCCCGTTCAGACCGACAACATTATTGCCTGCACAGTAATCGGTAAAGTGATCATTTGCGGACTCGTCTTTCTCTGCCCCCCTCCCCCCGCCCCCCCCCCCCTGCTTGGACACGGGCATCTCATCATCTGCCTCCCCTCCGGCTGGGGCTCCCCAGGCGAGGCGGGGTTTTGTCTGTCTCCCTGGCGGTGGCGCACAGTAGGGTGTCCGTTCTCCAGGACTCCCGGTGGCGGCCGTGGCCCCAAGCTCTCCCCTGTCATCTCCACCACCCCCCCCAGTCGGTCAGTTCCCGGCAAGTTGGTCCCAGCGGCTGCTTCTGATCCTTCCTCTCGCCCCCGCCCCCGCGTTCTCACCTCGCCTCCAGAAATAGCCCCTTTAAAATAGCCCGTCCTCGAGTCCCCGGGCCTCTGCCTGCCCACGGCGGTGACGGCGGCGCTGCTGACGCTGCTGATGGCCGGCCCCCTACTGCTGTGGGATTTTTAAAACTATGTTGGTGTTAGGTGTTTTTCCTCCCGTTTATGCCTGGAGACGCCCATCCGTCTGCAGGGCCGTTTTCCCGTGCCTGACGCTCGCCTGTAGACTTTGTGTCCCCAGGGTGATGCCCATGAGGCCGGGGCTGCCCAGCTGGAGCTCCCACCATGGGCCCATGCCAGCCCGGGGGGCACGGTGTGGCCTGCAAGCCCCCGGTGGGGGGCCCGGCACCTCCTCTTCCTGGCTGTGTGACCTTGGGCAAATGGTGCAACTTCTCTGAGCCTCCATTTACTTTTGTGGAAAGGGGACACACCGGGGTTTGGGCAAATGGTGGGACTTCTCGGGGCCTTGTTTTTACCTGCCTGTGGAATGGGGACGTCGCGGGACTTGGGCGGATGGCTGGATTTCTCTGTGCCTCCGTCTACGCATCTGGGAACGAGATGCCCGCGGCACGCCTGGTCCACGGAGGGTTTTCTCGAGAAGGGAGCCAGCCTTGGCACAGTATTCAGTCCCCTCTGAAATGACGTCTGCCACCCCGCGGAGGGGAGGAGGTGGTGAGTGGGGCGCCGGTGCTGCACCTGCCGCTTCCGGGAACCTTCAGGAAACCACTTCCTCCCCCGGGGACTTCGTTGTCCTCATCCTTAAAATGGGCCCATCCCACTGGCCTGTCCGTCAGGAGGCGGCTGGGGGGGCGCCTCCCCCGCGGCTCCTGCTCCGGGGACGTCACAGACCCCCTCCTGCCCAGGGTATTCTGGTCACTGACCGGGGCCACGCTGGCCGCGGTGAGGAGCCGGACTCGAGGACCCGATGGCCCGGCTCTGGGGCCCGGCTGTCTCTTCCTTGCTGTGATTCCGCCTCGCCGGGCCGCAGCGTCCTCCTCTGAAATAGGGGTGCCGGAGAGTGAGCAGGGGTGAAGCCCTCGGCAGGGCCGGCTCAGAGTGGGGGCGATCTCGCACGGCTAAATGGTCCGTTTATCCGCTATATGTCAGGCACCCCCCAAGGGCCAGCCGTGCCTGGGACCGGGGTCAGGCAGGCGGACGCTTCTGCGGTCTGTCTGTCCGTCTGCATGTGTGCCGTCGAGGTCCCGGCTCAGCCCCCGGGCCCCCCTGCCGCCCGGGCAGGGATTAGAGCGCCCGGAGGGACTGCCCGGCCGGGCACAGCGCCACGGGGGCCGCCTCCGCTTCCTGCCTCAGCAGGTGTCGGGCGGCCGGATGGCACGGGGCTGGCGGCTCAGGAAAGGGCAGGGGGCAGAGTCCAGGCACGGCTCAGAAGCGGGGACAGGAAGGGCCCCCAGGAGGGGGCGTGGAGGCTTCCGCTGGAGGCCTGCGGCTCTGGCCGCCGCCCTCACATCTCTGCACTTGGGTCACCTGGCCGGGGTGCCGGGACACCTACCGCGGGGAAGGACGCGCCTGCCTTTGTGGGGCTCACGGTGTGACCGGGAAGACGCTGCACGCCAAGTAAAATACTCGTCCTGTTGGAGGGTGATCAGGGAAACTGAGGAGGACAGGGGACTTGGGAGCGGAGGGTGACGGTGGTCATTTTAAACGGGACAGCTTCACTGAGGAGGCGACCGTTTGAAGAAGCCCTGATGGAGGGGAGGGAGGGACCCAAGTGGATATGGAGCGGGGAGAATGGTCTGGGCAGCGGGTATAGTCTGTGCAAAGGCCCTGGGGCAGGACCAGGCCTGGTGTATTGGAGGAGCAGCCAGGGGCCTGTGTGGCTGAGCAGAGTGAGCTCTGGGGAGAGAAGGAGGAGGGGAGGGGAGGGGAGGGGAGGGCAGGAGGGGGACGGGACAGGTCGTGGGGACCTCAGGGAGGACTTTCTGGCTTTTACGGAGGGAGGTGGGAGCCCTGGAGGCCGCGGGCCGAGGGGGAACCGGACTTGGGTGCTCCTGGGCGCCCTCTGGAGGCGGCTGTGGGGAGGTCGGGCTGGGAGGGTGTGCTTGAGCTGGGCGGGGGGGCAGGTGGGGTAGGTGGGGAGACCCGGCTGCTGGACCAGCCAGAGACGGAGGAGGGGCGAGAAGTAGGCAGATTTGGGACGGTCGGCAGCAGACTTCGTGGGTTTCGTTTTACGACAGGCCCGTGAGGGACCCTTCTAGCCATTCGACAGGTGGGGACACCGAGACCCAGAGAGGGCAAGGCACCTGCCCAGCGTTGCACAGCTCGGTGTCGCCCGGGGAAGGGTGGCCTGGCGGGGCGCCGCTGCTTCCCAGACACTTAGCGGCCCTCGCTTTCCCCTAATTTATGGGCCGACCACGCGCACGTAAGGGCTTGCGCGGGTGTGAGCTCTTGTGCCCGAGGTGCACGCTGGGGTCCCTGCCCCGTCCCGTCTCGGGAAGATACTTGGTCAGTGCCGCCAGCCACGCCAACGCCCTCTGTTGGACCCGATCCCAAGCCCGCCGTCCCCGTGACTTCGCTGTGTGACTCTGTGGCGGTCGCCTGCCCTCTCTGAGCGCGCGTTCGCGCGAAGCCGGACTCCGCTGTTCCCACCAGCGGTAGCTGCTGCGTGGCCGCAGACTCGGGCAGAGCGGCCGTTGGTGCCGTGACCCCCGCAGCGCCCGGCGTCTGGGCCGCGGGGGGTGGGGAGGGGGAGCCCGTGGGAGGTGCTAGGTCCCGGGGCCTGGAGGCACAGAGGCCAGTGCCGCGTGCAGACCCCCGCCTGGGCCAGTCTGGGCGACGGCGGTTCAGAGGAGCCGGCCCGGGACACAGGGGTGTCAGACGGCGTCCTGATGTTTCACTGACGCTCCCCACGCACGTGCCCGCTCGGGAGGGCAGATGACCGCAGTCTGCTCCGCGGTAAAGAGCTGTGTCCAGTTCCCGCGGCACCGTTTTCCCCGCTGCTTTGGTGTAAGATGACGGAGCATCTGAAACTCGGTGAAAGACAGAAATCGCCAGAATGGGGGCCGGGGAGGGGAAAAGCGGACAGGAGGCTCTGAGAGGGAATGATGGGAGGGGAGGTCAGAGAGGGCTTCCTGGAGGAAGCGGCGGCTGATGTAAGGTGTGGAGGCCGAGGAGGAGTTAACTGGGTAGAAGGGGGGGTGTCCCAGGCAGAGTCCCGGAGTCGCCGGCAGCCTCCAGGAGAGAGTTTCACGACGTGTCGTGCGCTGGGCCTGGCCCGCAGTCGGCGCTCCCGGAAGGGATCGTGGTAGATGTTAGGCTGTTGGGTCCGTGATGGGCATCCAGCCAATGGGCACGTGATAGGTGCTCAGTACGCAGGCACTGCTCTCAGCCCCTGACCTAGATGGTGCCACGTGGGTGTCGCTTTGTGGGGCCTGCGTTCTGACAGACCTGAGCCCCGGGGCTTCGGGTCTTTCTGAAGTCCCTCAACGAGTTCTGCTGAGCGGGAATGACCTTCCAGCTTCTTTCGTATCTGCAGCTCCCTGCCCCGTGACCGATGAGGGTCCGTTGTCAGGGGTGCAGAGAGCCCACGGCGGGAAAGGGGAAAGTCAGATCAAACACGTCGTTCAGAAAGCCGACCATCGGCTCTTGTAACTGAGAAGGCTGATGTCAGCATAGCAAGCCTCAGGCATGGCTTGATCCAGGTGCTCAAACACCGTCTCTCTGACAGATGAAGCAAAGCAGAGCCAGGTTGCTTGAGCCCCGAGCCCGAGACCACCGAGCTGGGAGGAGGTCGAGCCACAGCTCAGACTCCCGTTCCTCTGAATTGAAAGCCCATGGCTTGGGAAGGTCATCCTGACCTTCTAGGGGGCAACCACCCCATTTCAAGACGGGAAGACTGAGGTTCACAGACGGGAACTGGCTGGCTTGTACATAGTGTCCATAGGAAGCAAAGAACGGGGCTTGGGATTGGCTTCACGCGAAAACCCGTGGCCTCAGACCTCACGCCCTGGGGTCCCCCTAAACTACGAGTTGAACGGAGGATTGGTCCAACCAAGGCAGAGAAAGAACGGGTTTGCGGGAGGCCACGCTGCCCCCGGGCCGGCCCTCGCCTCCCCCGCCCAAGTCCCACCCCTCCCCCGCGGACGCCGTGGCGCTCTCCGCGGGCTTGATGAACACATCACGGGTGACAGGAGGGAGGGCCCTGCCACCCTGGCCCCGCGCCAGCCGTGGGCCCTGGCCAGGCCTGCCCAGCTCGGCCGCAGGAGGAAACGAGATTGGCAGCCAACCGGCCTCCTCCAAGCCAGCCGCCTCGCTCCCCGGTGCCCAGCGGCCGCGCTGACCGCTCGGGCGCTGGCCCCCCGTCCCCCGCGGTTGTCCGGCGGACTCCTCGTTGCCCCCTTGCTGTCTCCGCCTGGGCACGGCCCTGCCTCGGCTGGGTTTCTCCTTGGGCATCCCCGTGGCATTTAGTGGGCACCTACTGTGTACAGGCCTCAAGCCTGGCCGCTGGCGGACTTGGTCATCCCGGATCCCCCTGCCCCCTGCAGCCTGGGACCTGGAGCGAGTGGCCTGGCCTCCGGGTGGCTCCGCGGAGAGCGTGAGCCGGGGTGTCCGCGCGGGGCCCTATGGGCGGTGCCGGGGACCCAGCCGTGGACTCAGGTACTAGCAGGTGCTACTGTGCCTTGTTTTAAGTGTATTTGAGAGACAGAGAGAGGACGAGCGGCGGAGAGAATCCCCAGCGGGCGCCGCGCTGACGCCGCGAGCCGACACGGGGCTCGAACCCGCAGACTGACCTGCGCCGAGGCCGACTCCCCGCCGAGCCCCCAGGCGCCCCCAGTGCCGTGGGGATTCCTGTCCTCGTTTTCGTAGATGTAGGCCCGCGGTCGTCCCCCCTTGGCACACACCCCACAGCCGCTTCCGCTAACAGACCCCCTGTATACAGCCGGCGCCTCCTTTTCCTGGGCTGCGTGCTCGCCGCCGGCCCGGACAGACCCCTCCACGCCTCTCCCTCCCGCGGCCACGGGCCGAGCGGCTCACCCGCGGGCTCCCGGCGCGACGAGGAGGGGCACGCGGCGTGCACGCTGGCATTTGCCGGGTCTCCCCCTGGCCAGCCGCTCGGGGCAGGGGCTCCCCCTGCACGGCTCGGGGGACGGGCCGGCTTCAGGCCTGAGACCTCCGCCCGCGCCCTGGAGCCTGGAGAGCAGTCCCAGGGTCCGCCTGGGGTGTTCACAGCGGGTATTTATTGAACACCTTCTGTATGCTGGGCCCCGATCCCCGTGGAATAGATTGGAGACACAGGGGTGAGCGGGGGGCGGGGGGAGGCGGGGGGGGGCGAGGAGCTGACTCTTGGTTTCGGGTCCGGTCATGATCTCACGACTCATGAGTTCGAGCCCCGCGTGGGACTCTCTGCTGACCGCACAGAGCCTGCTCCGGATTCTCCGTCTCCCTCTCTCTCTGCCCCTCCCCTGCTCTGTCCCTCTCTCTCAAAAATAAAAAAAGTTTTTAAAAAGGCCCTGCTTTAGAGGAGTATCGGGGAGAGAGACGAGAAACAACGTTTTTAACCAGGTTCCTACCGAATGCCTTGCTTTTAAGCCAAGGAAAAGAGATGATAGGGTTGTGTTGACTGTGGAATCAAGGCGGGCCTCTCTGAAGAGGTGATTTTCCAGTAGAACCAGCAGGAGATGAGGGAGTGAGCCCACCGTGTGCAGTTCTGGGGGAAAAGTGTTCCTGGTTACGGGGAACAGCCTTTGCCAAGGCCCCGGGACAGGACCCGGGCTGGTTCATTGCAGGAGCCGGAGGAGCTCAGGGGCGCGCTGGAGGTCGTAGGGCCGGCCTGACTCCGGTGCTCACGCGCGCCCTCTGGCGGCCGCGGTGGGGAGGACGGATGTGGGGGTGAGGGTCCGAGAGGGGGAAGGGGAGTGACCGCGTCTATGCGGGTGAGCAGGGACGGGGTGGGACCGGAGGGAGGGAGGGCGGAGCAGTGGCTGGATTCTGGAAAGGTTTTCAGAAGCAGCGGCTGCAGGGTGTGGTTGAGGGGTCCAGCGGCCAGTTTTCTGGTCCGGGCATTGTGGGCGGGGGCGGGGGTGAGGGCGGGGGCGGGGTAGGTGTGGGGGTCCCTGTGTTATACCCGCCGAAGGTCCCAGAAAGTCAAGGGGCTGGTTCTTCCTGGAGGCGTCAGAGTGGGCTTCCTGGAGGTGGCGGCTCCCGGCTTGGGCAGACCGGAAGGCTGGCGGCCCAGAGAGGTCGAGGTGCTGGCCCGAGGGCGCAGAGCAGGCGGCAGGGGCTGGACCCCACTTGCGGCCGCCCACACGCCCTCCTATCTTGGTCCTTTCCCTCCCCCTCCTGTGTTTTCCACCCCCAGCGCTGCCAGCTTCGAGTTCTTGGTGGTTTCCAGGCTCCCCCCAGGCTCCAGCTTGGCAGTCACCTCCCGCCTCCGCGCACCCGGAGCCTGGTGCCAGGCGGGCTTGAGGGACAGGGGTCCTGGGGAGCGCCCTCCTCCCGTCTACACCCAGGGTTTCCTCTGCCCCCGCCCCCGCCCCGCCCCCCACGCGCCCGCTAACGATGGGCTAGGACTGGGGAGGGAGCGAGCGAAATTATATACACACACGAACATATAAAAATTAGTTTAGGATCCGGGCCAAGAACCACTTGCGCTTGGCCGGGCATTGTGGGTAATTCATCCCCGATTACCATAAAAGCCAGAGCCTGGCTGACAGGCGGCTGCGGGGCTTTTGTTTAAGATTCTGATGAATATATAATCCCACTCCCGGCCAGGAGCCCACGGTTTCCCCCACCCCCCGGGGCTGCGGGACCCCCGCCCCCCATGCCCATACGCCCCACTGGTGAGCGCAGGCCCCCAGGAGCCCGGCCGGCGCTCGTCCATCGGGGACACTGCCTCGGGGTGCTTGGCATTCAGTGCCCACCGTCATCCTCTGAGGCCTTGTGAGGCAGCGTGGCCCCGGCCGGGTTCCCTCAGTCCTTCCTCCGCTCCACACACACTGATTGGGCTCTGACTGTATGCGTGGCCCCACGCGGGTGCTGGGGCTGCTCGCCGGCCAGACGGCTGCCGCCCTCCAGACAAGGATTTATCCGTATGTGAGACCCCTCCACTCTTACCCCGGAGACGCCAACTAAAACCACAAGATCCCATTTCTTGTCCATTCGCTGGGCAAAAATGGCTGAAGCTGTTGTGATCTCTCCAGAGGGGCGGCCGTCGGGGCACCGGGCCCTCTGGGCGCCACCGGCAGGAAGACAGACAGAGCACGGCCCCTGTGAAACCTCCTTTATTTCTCCTTTATTTTTCCGGACAGGTGAGGACGAACGCAAGAACGCCGTGTCTTGTCCCCTCCCCGCTCCTTCCCTGGAAGTGCTCCTTCCGGGACCGGGGTCCGTGGACCCCGTAAAGGTCCAGACAGTAAACGTCTTGAGCTCTCTGGGTTGGAGGCCTCCGCTGCGTCTGCCGTTGTAGCCGGATTCAAACCGCCAGTGAAGGGGCGTGGCTGGGTGCCTGCTAATAAAGCTTTATTTATACGAAGAGCCGGAGAGGACCCCATTTGGCCTGTGGCTTCCCCGCCCCCATCAGGGCCGTCCAGTGCGCCTTGCGGGATGACACAGATGCTCCGGACCCGCATCTCCAAGAGGGCAGCCCCTCGCTGCGCGCCTAGCGTGCTCGCGGTGGAGACGCGCCCGCCTACGGTGGGCTTGAATTTCACGTTGTCTTGCGTTTTAATGTAAGACGGCCGCTTTGGTGCAGGGCTACCATTTTGGACGCTTATCTGGAGATCTGTGAGCGCCTGGGGAGGGGGGCGGGTGGATTTGTATCTCTTTGTTTAGCCACATGGCAGCGTCTCTTACAGGCTGTTCTGTGCCTCGGTGTGCGTCCCCCCACTTCACCATAGAGCTGCTTACAAGTAATTTCGTAATTGTACATCTGGCTTCCTCGGTTCCTTTCACAGCTGTGGGCACCAGTCTCATCGATGCTAAGAGACGCTGGACTCGTTCGTGTGTCCCTCGTCGGTTCCTTGCACTGTTAGGTGTCGAGCCAGCCCCCTCCTGATGGGCGCTTAGGCTGCTCTCGTTGTGAGGATTTCTTTCATTTCCCGGGAAGGTGTCTATCAGATAAAGTCCTAGAGCGGCGTTAGCGGCCCGAAGGGAATGCGCAGCCCCGTTCCCACCCGCAGCCCCTTGGCACTGAGGAGGCTGCGGTTCCCTGGGGTTTGGGAGGCACTGAGCACCGACTTGTGAATCCGATTCACCACGGCCTTGGGGGGCTGGGGATCCAGGGGCGCAGTCTTGTGACGGGTGATGATGCAGCAGGTGAGCCAGGGTCTGGGGGCGCGAGCGCGCTCAGCTCAGTAGACACAATGTGGCGGGAAAGAGCCCGGCGCCCGGAGATGATACAAACATGGTCCAAACAGGATGGGACAGTTCGCTCTGGGCTCGGGTCACCTCTGCTCCGTGACTTCCCGGCACAGCTGCGCAGAGCTCGGCCCGAGCAGCCGCAGAGGTGGCCTCCCGGGCAGAGGCGAGGACGCTCCCTTCCCCCTTCCTCAAATGTGTCTTCAGGGTGCCAGCTGCTCTGTGTTCCAGGCAGGAAGAATTTTGAAAAACAAATTTCCTGCCCTCTCGCAAGCTAGCCCTCCAGTTGGGGGAGTCGGAGAATAAACAAGGCGCAGAAGAAGGAGGAGAAAATCCCGCTGCGTCAGATGTCAGGGGGCGGCGTGCTGCTCTAGGAAAGAGAGAATGCGGGGGGCGGGGAGCGCCGGGGCGAGGCAGCGTTTTACATAAAGGGTCTGGGAAGACCGAGCGAGGGAGCCAGAGACGGTTCAGGGGGAAGAGCATTCCTGGCGGGTGGACAGAGTACAAAAGGCCTCGTGGTGAGGACGCCCCAGACGTTTGCCGAGCCCAAGCTGGCCACCTTCTGCCGCTGGGCAGTAGTTAATAACTAATAATGATAATAGATTGGGAGCCAGTGGTCTGTCCCTACACCTCCGAGTGGCAGCCAGCCCCTGCCCGTGTGTAGGGGGCTTGGTCACAGATGGGCTCAGTTAGAGATGCTGTCAAGTCCAGGACTCTGTGCCCGGGGCGGGGGGGGGGGGGGGGGGGGGGGGGGGGGGGGGGGGGGGGGGGGGGGGGGGGGGGGGGGGGGGGGGGGGGGGGCGGTGCAGGAGAGCAGGGGCCGGAGGGGGGCACTGAGGCCCGGATAAGTAGTGGGCGCAGTTCGGGAACCAGCTTCAGCTCAAGCCCCGCCTTCGCAGTCCTTAGTGAGCATCTGGGCCCCACCTCCGTGCCTCGGTTTCCCCACCTGGAAAGTGGGAGAATCACACTGGCCGTCTTTGGGGAGGGGGGTCCAGCGGGCTGCTTCGTATATGCTCAGCCCGGGAATAAAGCCGGTGCCCCCGTCGGGTCTGCTGCATGCCCGGCTCAGTTCCCAGTGCCTGGCACGTCCCGGGTGCCCAGCCGGCCTTGGGGGAGATGGGTCGGGTCTGTATGCAAACGCCCGTCCGAAGATGCCAGCTGCTTCTGGCCACTCGACACTCTGGGCCTCGGGAAGGGCCCAGAAAGGTGCCACCACTGAGCGCACGCAGCAGGTCGGGGCCCAGCGGAGCCAGCCCCGCCCCACCCCCACCCCGGCCCCCTCAGCAGGCGCCTGGTCCGTCTGTCTTCTCACCTTCCAGAGGCTGGGGCTTGGCGCCCAGTTCCTGTTCCCACCTCTTCCATTAGGTTTCCTCCCCTGGTGTTTCCTCTTCCTTCACGTCTTAGATATCACCTCCTCCTGGAAGCCTGCCTCCTCCCCAGGTGAACTCCCTGAGGTTGGCCAGGGGCCGCCTGGGTCATCCTGCGCTAAGCCTGGTATATAGGTATACAGGAGGTGCTCTATAAATGCAGGTGCGTACGTAAAAGGAGAATTGTTGCAGGAGCGTGCTGGCTGTGTATGCTTCAGGTATGTTCTGTTCTTCGAACGGCACGCCCCACCCCGTATGGCGATAATCCCTTCTCTCCGCCATACCTGTCCCTTCTTCCCCTGGAACTTCATGTCTCTGCTTGCCTACCTCAGGGCCTTTGCACATGCCCATAACTTCCCTCTGCCCATAATGTCCTCCTTGCATGGCTGCCTTTTATGCCCCTCACCTCCTCCCCCCACCCGAAGAGAATCCAGGCAGTTCTGCCGTGTCCCTGTCCTGTCCCCAGGACTCAGGATGGAACCTGGTGTGGCAGTGACCAAGACTGGGCCCCACCTGCACAAGGGGGGTCATTCAGGGGCTGCCCCCACTGGGCCTCAGACACCTCTCTGGCCAGTGCCTCAGTTTCTGGGCTCTTCAAAGGCCTCGGACCCACAGAAATCAGCCTCGGGCACCACAACAGCCGGTCGTCTGCCCGGGAGGGGGAAACTGAGGCCCAGAGACTGGTAAGGATTGTTCAAGACCACAGAGCACTCTGGGGACAGGCCAGGTGGGGGCGCAGCCGGAGGACGAGGCAGTTTGGGGGCTGGCTTCTAGGGAGGAGGCTCCCGGCATCCCAGGGCCGCGCAGACTGGCAGCGACTCCCCGTTCCTTTCGCAGCAGCTCAAGGAGAGAGGATGGCGGGTGCGGGGTGACCTCTCACACCGGCACCTGCCCGAGAACCGCCCGGCGGCGGCTGTAGCAACGGTATCCAGGGAAGGGGAAGAGCCGGGTCCATGTTTTCGTTGTAACAATTTTTTTTCCTGGCGACATCGGAGGCCCGGCAGTCAGGGCCCCGCAGCACCGAGCTCTAAAGTAAAGCAGCCTAAGGGGAGGCGTGAGCCAGTTGAGTGAGGCTTGGATGAGGGGTTTGGGGGTGTGGCAGCAGGAGGGGAGGGGCTGGGGGCGGCACACCGGCGTGTCAGCCCGGCCGACCCGGGTTCGAGGCGCAGCCCGGCCGCCGGCCTCTGCCCTGTCTTGGCCATCAGCCCCTCCGGGCTTCCCGAGCTGCTTAGACCATTCGTCTGTTCAGTCATTCACTTCGAAAGCATTTACTGAGCACCTGCTGTGTGCCAGGCTCTGGGTGCCAGCAGCGAGCAGCGCTGATGTGGCGCTGCCTTCCCGCCCGCCCCCCACGCCAGTCCCCTGCAGGGCCCCCCAGAACGTGCCGTACCTGCACGCCCGTGGCCGAGGAGCCGAATTTTTAATGCTGCCGAATTTTATTTACTTTTAACATGAACTAGTCCCGTTTGGGCAGCGCTTCCCGGATTGGACGGCTGAGATCCAGGTAGTAAACAGGTGATTCTTGCAGATGGAAAATGAGTTGCCAAAAAAAGAAAATAACCCAGAAGGCCGTCTGATCAACAGTGACAGGGGTGCCGTCCGGGCCGAAGTGATCAGCTCGGGCGTCTCCGAGGAGGCGCCGTTTGAGAGAGACCTGAGTGGTGAGGAACAGCCATGAAGATCCGGGGAGGATGTTCAGAGGGAGCAGACAACATGTGCAAAGGCCCTGGGGCGGGCCTGGGCCTGGGATGTTGGAGGAGCAGCCAGGGGGCGGAACCTGACTCAGGTGTTCAGGGGGACCCTCTGGTCGTTGCTTCGAGGAATGAGGGGTGCGAGCTGGGGGGTCCAGGTGACTGCACGGGCCCAGGAGGGCGGGGTGGGGAGGCCGTGTGGAGAAAGATGGGCAAATTGACAAGACATTTAGGAGGGAAGCTTGGAGCATTTCCCAACCAGCAGTATGTGGGAGTGAGCGGGGAAGAGGGGTCAAGGCTGGCCTCCGACTTCTGAGCCCTCGGAAGTTTGGCACTGCCGTCAGCTGAGCAAGGGAGGCCGTGGGAGGCACAGAGTTGCTGGATCCAGCCACACCTGAAGGCGTGCGTGCTGGGCTTGTCCAAAGGCAGAGGCAAGCGGGGGGCCTGGGCGAACCAGCAGGTGAAGCAGGCAGACGGGGAGCCCGGGCGTGCCTGCGGTGGGCAGTGTGCCCGCCTCGGTGTGGCTGGCGGGCACAGACGGCGCCAGGAGCGGCACACGAGCGTGGGCGAGGTGGGCTTGTGGCCGGTCGGCACAGGCTCATGGCCCCGGGTCACGAATGCCAGGCTGGGTGGGCGGGGCCGTTGGGCTGGCTGCTGAGGGGGGAGAAAGCTGCCCAGCCAGTTTCTCTCTGGCTCAGGAGGCAGAGTGTGGAGTTCGGTGATTGCCCCTAAGTGAAACTTTTAGGGGTTTGGGCCACAAATGTGAGGAACGTGGGGCAGCTTGGGGGGAGGGCCGGGCCTGCCCACACGTGCCCAGGCTGCGAGTTTGCCCACGTGCCTACAGGACACGACTCGGGCTCTGAGGACCTCCCCGCGGAGCCCTCCTCCGCCGGGAAGTTACCCGCAGGAAACGAGGAGACGGCTTCAGCCCTGAACGTCCCTCTGTGTGTCGCTGATCGTGGAGGTCAAGTGCAGGGCAGTTAAACTCTGTGGACAACCGGTCCCATATCGATCCCCACTTGAGAGAGAAAAGTGCCCGTTTGCACACACAGGAGACTTGGAGGAAACAGTCAACCACAGGACCTTTGTACTTGCTGTTTCTCCTGCCTGAAGCTGTTCCCACAGGCGTGTGTCCGTCCGAGTTGCTGGCTTCTCCCAGGCTCCGGGCCACACAGTGAATCCTGTTCTACAGCCGCCCGGGGTTGTGTGAGTGACACTGTCTGTGTCTCGGTGGCTCTCCCACCCCGTCCGCTTGCCCCGGGGCCCCCGGGAGAGCCGGGCCGCCCGCTCCGTCCTGCCCACCGCCGACCTGCGCACAGTAGGTGCTCCGTCACTGTGTGTGGACGGGATGAATGAAAATGACCACGTGCCGACGGCTTCTCTCCAGGCGAGGGGTGGATTGTGGGCAATTTTTATTTTCTTCTTTATGCTGATTTCCCCTAATTTTCTGCTGCACGCGCCTATTTTATAATTAGAAGAAAAGTTATTTTGAAAAAAATTACCCCCAAATGTCCCAGCTGCGGGAGCTGACGTGAGCCAGCCCCACGCTCCTCCCCAAGGGCAGCTGGCTGCCTTCTGGGTGACAGAGGACACATCAGCTGGACGTTCGGGGGGCTCCCAGAGTCCGTCCCCAAGGGCCCCGGTGGGCGAAGCAGTCCTGTGGGTCCTCCTGGAGCGGCCGCCTTGACCTTCAAGGTGCCACTTAGAAAATTCTCTTGGCTCTCCGACCATCCGGAATGTGTCCCTCCTCCCTCATTCTCTGGTCCCACCTGATCCCGCCCCCTTATCACTGATCTGAGCCAGTGTGGTCCCCTCTGCCCCGACCCCCACCCCCAGGCTGTCCTCCCCACAGTAGCCACCAGAGGGCGCCTGTGCGCCCCTGGGTCAGGTCCTACCAGCTGCCTACGGCCCTCCAGGGCTCACACCTCCCCTGGGGTTAAAAACCCAAGTCCTCCCTGTAGCCCCCAAGGCACCACATGACCCTCCCCGTCCCCTCGCAGCCCTCTCTTCCCCCTTCCCCCTTGCTCACTCTGCTTCAGCTACTCGGGCGCTATCCCTCCACCATGCTGGGCACGTCCTGCCCCAGGGCCTTTGCACTGGCTGTGCCCTCAGCCTGGAGTGCTCCGCCAAACATCTGAACCTCCTTCCTATTCTCTCTCTTCTTTCAGGTCTCAGCTCACGTCACCCCCACACCTCCGTGGACATCCCCACACATTTTTTTTTTAAATCTTTGTGGCACTTACCACCCGCTGACCCACGGTGGTTCCTACCTCATTTGTTTCCCATCTGTGGCCTGACCTGGAGTGTCTGCTCGATAAGAGCCGGGATCTTTGTCCATCTGTGTCACTGCCGCGTCCCCAGGGCCCCTACTGGGCCTGGCGTTTAGAAACACGTGTGTGACAAAGAATGTGGGGGGAAATTGTTTGATCCCGAGGGCGCCACACAGTGTGGCCTCGGGGGAGAATCGGGTTGGAGAGGCGTCTCCTGGGCCGGAGGGTCCTGACTGTTGTGATTGTCTGCTGAGCACCCACTGTGTGCCGTCATGTCCGTGCCGGGCACGGGCTCTGATCAGGACACAGGCGGCCCCAGCACTGTCCCTTGAGGCCCCCAGTCTGGTGGGGGCGGTGGACCCGTGACCAGGCAGTTAGAGCGGGTTGGGCAGAGCCACAATGAGGGGTGTGTAGGGCACTGAGCAGATGTGGGGCACTCAGCTGGGAGAGGCCGGACGCAGGCCTCACCCCTGCCCCCGGTCCCCCACCCCAACTGCAGTCACCATGGTTGCATGGAGCCAAGAGGTCCTCCCTGGGAGACGTGGGCACGAGGCCCAGACAGGGCAGGGCCAGTTTGGGGGGTGGGGGCGGGTCCTCGGGCACGTTTGCCCTGGGTCACATGGCCTTGGGCGTCCTGACAGCTGGCTTGTGGTACAGATGGGGAAACTGAGGCCCAGAGAGGTGGAGGCTCTTGCTCGAGATCCCGTGGGAAGTGCCAGGATCACACGGAGGTCTGCATGAGCCCTGGGCCTGGGCGTCAGCATGCAGATGAAGGCTGAGCACCTACTATGCTCCCGGTGGTGTTTCCTGAGGCCCCACTGTGCGCCCTGCTGAACTGGGGGCAGGTTATGTTTCAGGACTCCACACCACGTTGACACAGAGTACCTGCTTGTCCCACGTGCTGCTGGGGTGCCAGGTGCCCCACCTCGGAAAGCACCTACTTCGTGCCTCGCAGAGTCGGGGCTTTGGGGGGAGATGAGAAGTCGGACCGTCTGTTTAGTAGGACCTAAGGGGGACAGGTGAAAAGTCCATGGCCGTACGTTTCACAGAGCGCCTACTGTGTGCTCGGCACTTTGGGGGCTCCAGTTAGGCCTCCCAAGTGCCAGAAGAGGTGGGTGCAATGTTCCATGTCGCAGAGTGAGGAACTGAGACACTGATGCAGCAAGAATGTGGGGGATGGGCCCCTGGCCATGGACACAGGGACGGGGAGGGAGTTGTTCCTGATCTTGACCGCGGGCTCCTCCCTTTGCCTGCAAGAGCCAGTCTCCTTCACTCCACTGGGCAGTAAGCTTCTAGAGGGCGGGGCCTGATCCCCAGGGGCTTAAAATGTTAGTGATTTGTTATTTTTGGGCGCCAGTCCTCCTGCAGCATTGTGGGTAAGGGCTCAGCCCCTGGACCCAGACCTAGGTTCGAATCTCGGGTTCCTCCGGACCTTGAGCAAGTAATTGTTCGCCCTCTTCTCCCTTCGGAAAGTGGGGTGATGGTGGGGTGAGGGGAGCACGCACGGGGACGCACGGCATACACGAAGCGCCCAATACACTTTGGTTATGGGGTTCATCCCTGAGCACTGACGGAGCTAGAAGCGTTTTCACCGGGGTTCCGAGCAGACGGGGAAGCCGGACCCACTGCGGCGGCTCCTGGGTCCCCAGCGGGCCGCTTCCCGCTTCCCGAGCACCCCGGACCCGCTGGGCTCCGCACTCCCTGCCTCTCGGTGGAGTTTTCAAACCCGCTCAGGCGGCAGTGCCGACGCGGATTGGCTGCCTGCGTGGGGCTGCCCCTCCCCCTCCTCCCCAGCCGCTCCCCCCGCCCCCGCCCCCGGGGTGTCTGGGACCTGGCACTGTGGCCCCATCTGTTTCCAATCTGGCCCTGCGTGCACTCTCCGCCCCGCCCCAGGGTTGTGGCTAGCGTGGGGGGCCTCTTCCCTGGTGCCCCCCGTCCATCCTGCCAGACCCCTACAGGACTCCCAGCGGGAGCCAGGCTTCTTTGTGCCCGCACCCCTCCCCCAACCTCTGGGGCTCGGTGCGGAGGGGGCGCGGCCTCTGTCCTCCAGCCCAGCCCGGGAAGGCATCTTCCTGCCCCTTCTCCGACCTCCTGTGTTTGGGTGTGTTTGGGGAGCCCCCTGCCACCGCGTCCCGCCTCGAGCCCCTTCATCCGTTGCCATGGCCACAATCCGCGCCTGGAAGAGAAGGGGGAGCAGGGCAGGGGGGTCCCTCTGGGAGCAGGCTGATGAAATGGGGGGTGTTCGTCTGCGCCCCTTGGGCACCCCCTTCGTGCGTGCGCACGTCGGGGGGGGACACAGTCACACCCCTGGAGGCCGCCTCCTACTGGTCCCCAGTGCGGGCTTCCAGTGCCCCCTGATGGAGCTCCCCACGGGTCCCCCGCCCCACTTCCGGCCGGGGCCCCGCCCTGCCCCGGAGCCCCCTCCCCGGGCCCGCCCCCTGGCCGCCCCGCCCCCGGGCCCGCCCCCAGGCCGCGCTCCCTGCGCCTCGGCCTCTCCCGAGCGCTCGCTGCGCGCTGCGCTCCGGGCGGACCGAGGGACGTGCTGCAGCGGGCCCAGCCGCGGGGGCCCGGCCCCGGCCTCCGAGCCGAGATCCGCGGGGTGAGTGCGCCCGGATCCCCTTCTGCCTCGAGGCCCGGTCTGCGCTGGGCTTCGTCCCCCTCCTTGCGTCCCCTCCAGGCTCCCGGGAAGGGGGGGGGACCCCCGCGTTCTCCCCCACCTCCGCTCTGCTCAGGCCGGTCCAGCCACCCTCCAGGGACAGCTCAGACCCCGTGTGCCTGGCGCCCCTCCCCCGCCCCCAGTTCAGGCCTGTCGCTTGGACTTAGGAAAACTCCGGACCGTTATGCTCCGCGGGGTCCCCTCCCCCGCCTGGCCCCCAGCCCGACCTCCTCCCCCACCCTGCTGGGGGCGGAGCCAGGGTCCGGGCAGCCTTCTGCCAGCCCAGGGGCGCTCTGATGGGGGCTTCTGCATCCTCCTGCCGGGAGCCTGACTGTGGGGCTGGGGTTGGGATCCTTGTCCCCCCCCCCCAAAAAAAACCTCATAAAGTTTTTCTCACTTTATTTGTCCCTACACCCCTCAGGTCTGGGGATCTCGGGTCAGTGCTGTGCCTCATTGGAGGCTTCAGCAAACTGGGGGTCGGGACAAGTGTATCAGCTCCCACTTTTCCACTTCCTGCTCCTGTCGGTGATCTCCACACCCCGATCCCCCAGCAGAGCCCCCCAGACCCATGTCTCAGCACTCCTATTGTTGCCTCCAGCATCCTGCTTTGACGATTTCTTCTCTGAGCCCTGGGCCACCCAGAGGGCCTCGTGTGACTTATGGGCGAGGGGTCCCAGTCCCCCAAGTCCTGCCTGCCCTGTCATGAGCATCCTCTCCACCCTTAGGTCTCCAGCAGATCCTCAGCAGGTGCAAGTTCCTCCTGGAGGCCGTGCCCTTGTTAGCCTCCCCTGCCTGTGAGGGCTCCCCCTGGCCTCAGTTTCCCCATCTGAAATGGATGTGACCACAGGGCTGATGTGTGTAAAGTGCCAAGTGGGGCTGGGCATGCAGCGGGTGTCTGCTACCTACAAGGGCCTTGCCACGGTCCCGGGGTGCAGAGGAGGCTCCCATCTTGGGGGATGACAGGCCTGTGATGAGAGGCATACATGGCCTGGGGGTAGCCCCGAGGGGGCCCCTGATCCAGGCTGGGATGCCAGGAGGGCTTCTTGGAAGAGGCGACCGCTCATTTGAGACCTGAGGATGAGTGTGAACGCTGGAGTGTGGCGGGGTTGAGGAAGGGTATGTTGGGCAGTGGGAATGGCATGCGCTCCTGCCCCCGTGTGAGCCGGAGGGCAGTGCTGGGGGTGCCAGTGGGGCCCTGCAAGGCGCTGGGCGTGCAGCATGATGGGGTCAGCGGTTCCGAAGGCCGAGGACAGGAGTCTGGGTTTTAATAGACCTCGATGGGAGCCATGGAATGTTTGAGAGCAGCAGAGGGACGGAGTCAGACCTGGCCACTCCCGGCCCGGGAGCTGGGCTAAGGAAGGGTCCTGGGGTAGGGGGAGGAGTCCAGAGGGGTCAAGATTCAGTCTGGGGAGGGGAGATCTGTGGCTGTGCCTTGGAGGGTGGATCCACGGGCGGGCCGGCTTGGGGACGGGCTCAGTGTGCCCTGAGGCAGACCCGCGCGTCTTGGGGGCTGTGGCGGCCTGTGGGAAGGGGCAGCAGGGTAGGCCCGGGGTCACACCGTCAAGAAGGCTGAGCACAGGAGCCGGGGAGCCCAACGGACGTGAGCAGGGCAGGAGCGCAGCGAGCTTGGCATCTCAGGCTTCGCCATGGCCGGCACGTGGGCAGCCTGGGCACCTTGGAGGTCAGCTGAGAGCTGGTCTCTGGCCTCCGACCGCCCAGCCTCGCCCCTCACCTTGCAGCTGCCCCTCTCTGAGCTCACTTCTCAGCTGTCAAACCGAAGGATGCATGGGTGGCGTTTAAGCGGGCCCAGCACGCCGTGGGGACAGCCAGTCACCATTACCCATGCCTCCCCATGGGGCTGGGCCTGGTCCCCGTCTGCCCTTCCTGTCCACTCCTGGCTGCGGGGACCCTTGGGGACACAGCACCCAGTGCAATTTGACAGGTAATTAAAGGCGGCTCCCTCATTCTCGGAAGGTGGCCGGCCCCACCCTGAGCCCTTTTCCTGTTGCGGAAAACAGGGGAGGGGGGACATTGAGGTCCCAAGAGGGAGAGAGGCTTGAGGCTTGGCTGGACCCGCTTTGAGGCCACCAGTGACTATAGAGATGGGAGCTCGGACGCCCCTTGACACCTTGGTGACCCGGGGATCCAGGAAGGCTGGGACCCTGGGTCCCACTTTTGGGGGTCTCTGAGGACTTGGAAGAGGGATTCCAGGCAGGAGGAAGGTCTGCGGGCCCAGCAGGGAGGGGGGACGGGGACGGGGGGAGGTTGCACAGGCTGGAGACTTTTCCCTGGGCCCCACTGGTAGGGTTCCAGTCTTAGCTACCCCTGGCCGTGACCGTGGAGACCCCCTGAGGGTCGGGGTGTGCCTGTGAGCCCCTCTCCCCCTGGGCCAGGCTGGACCCTGAGGTGGGGGCAGGGAGAGGCACGGGGGTGTCCCCGAGCCTCAGGAGACAGCCTCGTGCATGTGGCTGCCCAGTCCTGGGTCATAATTGCCCCTTTATGCTTCCTGCTCCGCGTGGGTACACAGGGCCGGCGCCGGGACCTCGTGACCCACGCCCTGGTGACCGGCCAGAATGGGCACTACCCACTCCCTGTTATCTAGGCCTCAGAGGCAGCCCAGGAGTCTGTACTGCGCCCAGAGAGGCTCATCTGCTTTCCTCAGATCACACAGTGTCCAGGGGAGGACATGGTCACGTGATTAAACGTGGGCTCTGGACCCGAGGTCCCTCCCAGCTGGGGACCGTGGGCGAATCTGTGAGCCTCAGTGGGCCTCAGTTTTCTCATCTGTGAAAGGGGGAGGGCCCTGCCTCCGAGAGGCTGCCAGAACAAGCAGTGGACAGCTCAGCGCCTGCTGGGGCGGGAGCTCGCTCACCGATGGCTCCGGGCCCGTGGGCAGGGACCCTCCCCCGGATCGGGTCCTGAGGCCATTCTCCTCTCTCCCTCCTCCCCCTGCCAAGCCCAGCCTCATTCGCCACTCAAGTTATTTTCCGTGACTCCCATGGGAGGCTCCTTCCTTGTTAATGGCCACACCGTCTTCTAGAAACTTGGGTGTTGCTGCATCATTCAGCCCCAGTGGCCCTGCCTCAGTTTCCCTTTCTCAGGAGTGGCAGGGTTAGTGGCCCAGGGTGCTTTACTGCAAGGGGGGCAGGGAGGAGGCTTGGTCAGGTGTCAACGCGGCCAGCTCTGTCCCAGCTTAGCCAAGGGCTCCTCGATGCCCTGCAGGTCTAGTCCATACCTACCTCTCTGTCCTAATCTGTCTCCGTCTCTCTCCTGGGATCTCTAGGTCATGTTTCTTGTCCTTCCTCACGCTGTTCCTGGTGCAGAGACACCCCCTCCCCGCCGTTCCCATTCACCCTTTAGTTTTCAGCTGAGTAATAACATTAAATGTGGGCAGAGGGCACAGCATATGCAAAGGCCCTGGGGCAGGACCGTGCCAGCGTGTTGGAGGAACCATGAGGAGGTCTGCGTGGCTGGAGCAGTGAGGGAGGAGGGAAGGACAGGGAGGGGATGAAGCAGGTGATGCAGGGCTCCAGGAGTCCGGGGAGGCCTGGGGCTCTGGAAGGGTGGGGGGAGGGGGGGACTCTGGAAGCATGAGGGGAACGGCTTCGGATTGAGGCGCCCTGTGGCTTCGGGGGTGAGGGCCAGAGATGGGTACGCTGGCCCCAGTGGAGGCGGAGGAAGGGGTAAGACATGAGCAGATTCCTGCCGGAGTTTGAAGGCAGATCTGAGGGGACTTGGTTGTCTTCTTCCTCGACCTCTTGCGGGAGACCCCACCGGAGTCTGGCCGCGCCAGGGGCCTGCCTCATGGTGACTTGGGGCCGGAGAGAGCCCGAGCCTGTCCCTTCCATGGCGCGTGTGACGCCCGCCTCCCCCCGCCCCCCTTCCCGCCTGATCATGCAGCCCCTGGACGCCCCCAGCACTGTGCCCTCCCCCCTGCAGGGGTGGCTTTGGAGGCGCCCGCGCCTGGATCGGCCCCGTCCTGCCCAGACGCGGAGAAGGCGGGGGCCTGCGAGGCCGGGGCTCCGGGAGCCAGGGGTAATTAGGGGCGCCCTGCTCCATGGCTCCTGGCTCCCAGAGGGAGGTGGCTACAGCAGCCCGGGGCTCATCTGGGACCAGTGCTGCACCTGCATTCCGGGGGCCAGAGGGGGAGGAGGTCACCCTCCTGGGGTCCAGGGCGGCCCCGCAGCCCTGAATTTGAGTCTTCCTTGGGCAGCAGGCTTTCTGTGCGCCTCAGTTTCCCCAGCTCTAGGAGGACCGGCCCCGCTGACCCGTGTTCCTGGGCCAGAGCGCCCCTCTCTGGTGTGACCGGCCCTGCGCGCCTTGGCCGTGACCCCGGCTGGCTGGAGCCGGTTCCCCGTCTGGGGCCTCCGCCGTCCTGTTCGGACACTTCTGTGTCTCGAGGGCCCATGGCGGGGGCACAGGGGACGGGCCGTGCCCTAGGCTTCTCTGCACCCACCTGCCGGCTCCCCAGCTGGCTGTGCCTCTGGCCGCGAGGGGGGCGGACTTGTGGGTCTGTGGGCTCACCGCGTGGTGTGCTGACTGCGCGCACACGTCTGGCTCCGGGGTGCGCGGGGGCTGCTGGACCCAGGACCGCGGATCTGAGGCCAGTGTCTTCGCGCATGCGCGTCTCGCCATGCTGTGTGTGGGTAGGCCACGTGTCTCCGATCGGTGCTTGTGGCCTGACTGGGGACGTGGGGTCTGCCCCCCCCCCCCGCCCCCCGTGGCCCTGCGTGCCTGTCTCAGGTCTGGTTTTGTGGCCCGCACACAGGGGTCCGGTCTGACTGTGCGGTCGGGGCTCCCCTCCCCCACCCCCTCCCATCCTGGCCTCCCCACCCCCACCCCGAGCCATGACCAGGCCACCACCAGCCCGAGCTCCTCCTGGGGCCTCTCTGAGGCCGGGCGAGGTGACCGCAGTCGGGTATTTTGGGAGCCCGAATCATAGGGACTTGCCCCTTCATTATGTGGCACCCATCCTGTGGTCATGGCCGGGCCGCCCGGGGCACGGCCTGGGGTGGGTGTGGGGCTGACCCGGCTACGGGTGGGGGGGGGCGGGTTCATCCTCAGGCCGCCCCCTGCCTCTCCCCGGCCCCCTGACCTGGCCAAAGTGGAGATTGGGGAGGGGGCTTTGTGACCACGGACCTTCTACCCTAGAAGAGTTTAGATTCTTGGAGAAACACATTCCGAGCCATGCACGCTGGCGTGTCGTTTGCAAACCGGGGTCAAGGTGTGTCGTTTGCAAACCGGGGTCAAGGCGTGTCGTTTGCAAACCGGGGTCAAGGCGCCGAGGACGGCCTTGCTCATTTCGGAGGCCGGGGGAGGGGCGTGAAGCAGGTGGGGGTGGGGGCTTCTGGAGGAAGTGACAGCAGAGCTGAGACCCGTCGCACAGCCATGGGGGGACAGCGGGACAGGCAGGCGGGACCGGCTCCGTGTGGCCGTGCCTGCACGAGGCGAAGTGCTGGTATGAGCGGTGCTCTCACGGGCAGTGGGAGCCACGCAGGTCCTAGACCAGGGGCACGGGGGGCGGCGATCTGTTTGGGGGCCCAGGTGGGGTGCTGGCTGGGGAGAAGTCGGCGCTCCGAGCAGCCCTGGACGGTGCTGGCTCCTGCTCTGGGGCTCAGCGAGGCCCGAGTCTGGGCTCCGTCCGAGCGGAGGCTCCCGGGGTCAGGACTCAGCCATTGGGGGGGCAGGGGGGGCGGTCTCAGTCCCTCGGGGCAGCTGCACAAAATCCCAGAGGCTGGGCCATTTCCAACCAGCAGACCTGTGTTTCCCACGGTTCCCGAGGCTGGGAGTTCAAGGTCAAGGCTGGGAGTTCAAGGTCAAGGCACTGCCAGATGTCAGATCCGGCCTCTTGCCCTGTGCTCATGAGGGCGTGAGGGGCCCCCTGGGGTCTCTTGGAGGCACTAATCGGATTTCCAGGAGCCCCACCCTGGCCACCAAATCCCCTCCCAAACACCCCGCCTCCTGACACCATCACGCGGAGGGTGGGGCTCAGTGTGGCGATGTAGGGGGACACAGACCTTCTTTCTGCCGCATCAGCGCCTCGTGGCCCCCCCCCCACTGTCCTGTAACCCTTTCCCCAGCCCCATGGCTCTCCGCTCTCCCTCCGCCGTGAAGGCCCCCGGATTGCCCCTCTCACGGCGCCTCCGTTGTCTCTGCAGACGCTGTCCCGTCTGACGCTCGGCTCGAGGCCTCTTCGTGCGGGACCGGGGGGCAGTCGCCCTCCAGGGCGGAGGTCGGAGGTTGCAGGTGGCTGCCAAGCATGGCGCCTGCCTGGGGCCCCGGCGTGGCGTCTGTGGCTGGTCCCGTGGGCCTCCTCGTGGTCCTGCTGGTCGGAGGCTGCGCGGCGGAAGGTAAGAGCCCCCCGCGGGCGCGGGATGTGGGGGTGTCCTAGTTGACACGTTCATGGGGGAACGTGTGTCCCCGGGGCCCCTGTGCTCCGTGAACGAGGCTGAAGCGCCTGCCGGGCTCCGGTCCAGGAGGTTCAGGGGCCAATAATAGCAATGGCGTAAAGAGCAGTAACAGTAACAATGACGACAGTGTCTGTCACCTCCGAGTCAGCTCTGGACCGAGCTGGCCTGCTTCCAGCTGAGCGTGCTGGTTCCGGTACCTTCCATGTGTTCCGGGGGGAGACACTGAGGCTCCGGCAGGCCGGGACTCACTCGCAGTCACTCCTGAGTGGGCCGCACGCACAGACCCCAGGGTCCTGGCAGCAGACGCACAGCCAGCCAGACCTTCCCAGGTGGAACCAGGACAGGCTTCCTGGGACAGAAGGGCATGGGAGCTGGGGCTTTGTGGGTGTGTAGGAGTTCGCTGGCGGAACGAGCATTGCTGGTGAGGGTGCTGGCACACAGGCCTGGAGGGGCTGGTGTCCCATGGGGCAGGCGAGGCTTTGGTCCTGGCAGCAACGTGGACAGAATGAGGGTCCGTTCTGGGCCCGACACTAAGACCTAAGTACCACCAGGGGCCTAGAGGAGGTTTCGGTCAGGCCAGCAGGAAGGAAGCTGGGATCTGCGGTTGGTCTGGGTTCGAATCCTGACTTTGCCACCGACCTGTCACGTGACCTCGGGCTGGTGACTCGACCTCTCGGCTTCCGTTTCCGCCTGGACTAAATGAGACTCAGACACATCCACGTTCCAGCATTCTTGTCCCAAGGATACACAGTAGGGCCCACATGCCGCCTGGCACACAGTAGGCCCACAGTCGCACATCAGCAGGAGCACAGTAATTCCTGCCGCAGGGCGAGAACATCCGTTCGTGCTTTTTCTTGTTTTCGTGTTGTTTTTAGTAAATACCGAACACATTCAGATCGACCCCCACTGCCTGATGGTGTGAGCGCTCCTGTCCCCGTTCCCATTGTACAGATGGGGAAACTGAGTCACAGTGGCGTTCCAGGAAGCAGCCAGGCAGTGTGTTGTGAGAGCCTGGGTCCCTGACTGTCACACCGTGCTCAGTGTCCCCAGGCCAGTGGCCTCTAGCCGCGGCTGGGCTGTGACCTATTGGGTCCCTTCCCAGGACCCGGGCCTTGCTGGGCTCTGTTCCCCGGAGCGAAGCAGCAAGCCTTAGGCACTAAGTGTTTTCGCGTTTTCTTCGTTCCCTCATTCGCTTGTTTAAAAGTTTATTTTTGAGAGAGAGCAAGAAAGAGATGACAAACATGGGGGAGGGGCAGAGGGAATCCCAAGCAGGCTCCACGCTGTCAGCGGAGGGCCCAACGTGGGGCTCGATCCCGGGAACCGTGAGGTCATGACCTGAGCTGAAGTCAGAATCGGATCCCATCTGACTGAGCCCCCCAGGCGCCCTCATTCGTCTGTCTGATGCCGGGGTCCCGTTGTTCTCTGGGGACTGGGGGGGGGAGCATAGCAGCGTCCCTGGCCCCACTCGGGAGCCCCCCCGCCAGCTGTGACAACCACAGGCAAGAGGGTCCCCCCCCAGCTGAGAACCACTGGGTTTACTTACACTAGTTGAATATCATGTTGACGAGGACATCTTGCGCCAGTGATGTTTATCAGCCTTGGGGAAACTGAGGCTGGCGGAGCCAGAGACCCATTGTGATCGAGGGCGGCCGCGGGATTTGGAGACTGCTCTGGGTTCAAATCCTTCCTCTGTCACGTGACCACGCAGATCTATGCTCTCACTCTGCACTTTTCATTTTTTTAAATTTATTTTTATTTATTTATTTTCTTTTTTCTGAGAGACCAAGAGAGAGACAGCATGAGCAGGGGAGGGTCAGAGAGAGAGGGAGGAACAGAATCCGAAGCAGCTCCAGGCTCTGAGCTGTCAGCACAGAGCCAGACATGGGGCTCGAACCCACGAACCGCAAGATCATGACCTGAGCCGAAGCCGGACTTAACTGACTGAGCCACCCAGGCGCCCCTCAGTGTGCTTTTAATAAGCACCTGCTGTGTGCCAAGCGCTGGCTGAGACCCGGACAGAAACACTCCACCCCTTTACGGAGCTCATCATCTAGCACGGGAGAAGCCCGAGTGTGGTGGGTGGTGGATGTGCTCAGGACACGGGTGGGAGGGGAGGGTTGGGGGCTGCATCTTGAAGGGGCGGGGGAACATCAGGGAAGGTCGCAAGCAGGTGGTGTCTGAGCAGAGACCTAAGGAAGCTGAGAAGTACACCCCAGATACCCAGATACCTATGGGTATCTGGGGAAAAGTGTCCAAAGCAGGGGGAACAGTCTGTGCAAAGGCCTGGGGGCGGGACTCAGGAATGTGGGGGGAAAGCCCATGTGGCTAGAGCAGAGTGAGAGAGGGGGAGGGCAGGGAGGGGTGGAGCAGGTCGTGTGTGGCCTTGGGGGCCTCAGAGGGGACTTGGGGCCTCTCCTCCAGGAATCCAGGAAAGTGGGAGCCCTGGAAGGCTGTGGGCAGAGAAAGGACCTGACTCAGGTGGTGGGAGGTGCCCTCTGGTGGCAGCTGCAGGGAGCACAGAGGGGGGAGAGGGCCTGAGCCCCAGGGACCAGGGTCCAGGGACCAAGCTGGTCCAGGCGAGCAATGCAAGAGTGTCACCCAGGATCTTGGCGCCTGGCGGGCGGCGGGGGCTGGCCCCGTGGGCGAGCCCTGTGGTTATGGCTGCGGCGCTTTCAGTGTCGCTGCCGCCCTGCACTCACGCCCCGCTCGGCCTCTCCAGGTGGAGGCTCTTGCCCCTGAGGTGGGGCTGTGTCACAGGTGCTCTGTCCTCTGGGACCCAGCAAGGGGAACCCCAGGTACCGTGATCTGGCTGCCCGCTTCGGGGAATGGCCCCGGTCCTCGGGAAGTCATTGGGGCTGGGGACTGTCGGGCCACAGAGAGCCCACGTGGGCCACCAAAGCCACCAGCCAGCGGCCCAGAGGAGTGATTTGTGCCCCAGGAAGGGCTTCTGGTCCTTTGGGCCGTCCCAGGATGCAGTGCGGCTGGTCCAGGCGGGTGGGCGGGGTCAGGCAGGTGGGCGGGGGCCTTGGCGAATGGGCGGGGCCTTGGCGGGTGGGTCTCAGGGTCCCTGGCTCCAGATTCTCCTCTGCGGAATCTGAAACAGAAAAGCAGAATTCAGGCCAGGGCGTCCCAACAGGCTCTGCGCTGCTGGTGTCACCTCCCCCCCGCCCCTGGAGCCTCGGTCTCCTTGTGTGTGACGTGGAGGCGGCCAGGGAGCTCGCGGTCGTGAAGACCCACCACCCCCTTCGTTGACTGTGCTGTTTTCCGCGGGCTGCTGGCCGCTCGGGGCTCGGGTGGAATTCTAGAAGCTCTTTGTCTGTCACGAGCTACGTGACCTCGAGCAGGGCCCTCACCCTCTGACCCTTGCTCTTGCTTCTCCGTGTCCCAGGTGAAAGGGTGACGCGGGGTGCCACCTGGCCCGGGACGGCGGGCCTCAGCTCTCTCTTGCATCAGGGGCCCCTCTGCCAGTCAGAGGAGGGGAGGGTTTGTCCAAATGGGAGAACTCAAGCGTCCACACGAAACGTTCAGACCCGGACGTGGTGCGCAGACAGAGCTCCTCCAGACGGTCATCCCCAGGGCCACCTGGGCAGAGGCTGGGAGACGTCCACCCTGCAGAGAGGGGCAGCTCAGGAGCAAGCGGGCTGTTTCACTGGCTCTGGTGTCAGCTGGGCGTCAAGGTCAAGAGCCCCGTTTTCTCAAGGGTCGCCAGGACCCCGCCCAGCCTGCTGACTGCCACATGGCCAGGTGTTTCGGCCCAGCATGATCCAGGCTGTGATGGGGGTCGCCCCGGCAGGGGTGTGGACAGGGGAGCTCCCGCCCCAGCCCGTGGTGATCTGAGAGGGCTCCCCAGGGGAGGTGCTGGCCTGGCTGAGGTGGAAGCTGCCAGAAGGGAGGAAGGGACAGCGCCGGCTCCCACTGGGTCTCCTCCCCTAGACTGGAGTGGGATGCCTCCTGTCGCCCACATCTGCCCTTCCTTCCAGGGGCTCCCGAGAGAGGATTTCCCCAGAAGTTAGGTTTCTGACCCGGCCACAGTGATGTTCCTCCAGGACGCTGGCTGGGGACACACAGGGCCCTGGCCACCGTTCCAGACACTTGGAGGAGGGGCAGCCCAGGCGGTCAGAGCCAGGGAGGCCGGCCCGGCCCAGGGCTCAGCGCCCAGCAAAACGTCTGAAGCAGGCTCACGGCCTGGAGGGGATAGGAGCATGAGATGTGAGTCTATGGACAGAAAAGACCCAGGTTCGAATCCAGTGGTGACCTCTCTGAGCCGTGTGAGCTCATGCCAGCTTCGTACCCCTGAACTTGCACAAGACATGAACAACCACGGATTCGTAGGGGCACATGGCAGTGGACGGAGGCCGCACATGCCGGCCAGTTTTCAAAAGAGGCGGCCAGTCACGTACGGTCACATCAGTGGGAGTAGAGCTTTGAGTAAGGGAGGTGAGGCCGGTCAGGGGCGGGCACCCCTTTTTGTCCAAAGCCTCGCCTGAGCTGTGGATGGGAGAAACCAGGGCCTGTGGGCACCGAGACGAGGTACCCGAGGCCTCCTTGAGCTGCTTCCGAGCATCCAGAATTTTCCAGGTGAACCCACATGGGCCTCTGCTCAGTCCTCTGATCTTGGAGGCTCAGGGACCCAAGGGTGCTATATGTCTGCCTCTCCTCGGACCCCAAACTTCTGCTCCCTTAATGTTTTTCTTTTATCAGCTCACCTTCTTATTTCAAATCTTGCATTTTTTAAAAGTATTTTTTTGGGGGGAGAGTGAAGTGGGGGAGGGGCAGAGAGAAGGCCAGAGGATCTGAAGGGGGTTCTGTGCTGACCGCGCAGAGCCGGACACGGGGCCCAGACTCACGAACCGTGAGATCATGACCTGAGCCGAAGCCGGACGCTCAACCAAGTGAGCCGCCCAGGCGCCCCGTCATCTCGTTTCTTTCTTTCTTTTTTAAATATCTTTTATTTATTTTTGAGAGACAGCGAGAGACAGAGCATGAGAGGGGGAAGGTCAGAGAGAGAGGGAGACACGGAATCTGAAGCAGGCTCCAGGCTCTGAGCTAGCTGTCAGCACAGAGCCCGACGCGGGGCTCGAACCCACGAACTGTGAGATCATGACCTGAGTCAAAGCCGGACGCTTAACCGACTGAGACACCCAGGTGCCCCATCATCTTGTTTCTTAAGAAATCATTTCTGGGGCGCCTGGGTGGCTCAGTCAGTTAAACGCCCAACTCTTGGTTTTCTGTTGAGGTCCTGATGTCACAGTTCATGAGTTCGAGCCCCGCATCAGGCTTGGGATTCTCTCCCCCCTCTCTGCCCCTCCCCTGTGTGCTGGCGCTCGCGCTCTCTCTCTCTCTCTCTCTCAAAATAAACTTAACCAATCGTTTCTATTTATCTTTAAATAGTTGTCAATCTCAAGAAGGTACCCGGTCGCAAGGCTTTCTCCCCCCCCCGTGTCCAGCGGCCTGGGTGTCTCTTCCGGGGCCGCCGTCATTTCTGCAGAGACGCGTGCTCGCTCTCTTCGCCCCGTTTCTCTGTGGCCCCTTTTAGTTTTCACGCCAACAGGAATATTCACTCGGCTGTTTACCCCTCGCTGTTTTCCGTGTGACAGTATCTGCGTCTTGCCGGTCCTTCCCTGGTAGTTAGAAAAGCGCTCCCGCCGCAGGAGACGTTTAGCCAGCCCCCCCTTGTTGGGCGGGGCCCGCCGCCTGGGAAGACTCCCAGGAGTGACCGAGTTCCTTTAACGAGATACATTGTAGCCCAGCGTCCCTCTGGGCCTTTCGGAGGTTACTGTGAAAAGTCAATAAAAAAGGAAGTGATGACTGGGGCGCCCCGGGGGGCTCAGTCAGGTAAGCGTCCGACTTCAGCTCAGGTCACAATCTCACGGTTCGTGGGTTCGAGCCCCGCGTCGGGCTCTGTGCCGACAGCTCAGAGTCTGAAGCTGGTTCCGATTCTGTGTCCCTCTCTCTCCGCCCCTTCCCCGCTCATGCTCTGTCTCTTAAAAATAAATAAACATTAAAGAAAAAAATTGTTTAAATTAATGGTGTCCTTCCAGGGGAGACTGTAACCTGTCCACGGTGCAGAGCTGAGGCTTGGACAGGGTTAAAGACACAAGGAGGCCCCTCTTGAGACCTTCCTAGAGAGACTTAATCCATCAGATGAATTGTGAGGGGCCACGGAGCGAGCCTGCTTTGCGCCTCGGCTCAGCCGCCGGCTGGCTGGGTGTCCAAGCGGAGGCCCGGCTTCCCTGTGCCTTTTATCGTTTGTCACACGGGGACCACGGTGGCCCCACACTCAGTGCTGTCAGAGGGCGAAATGTGACTGAACTAGCCCCCTGCATACACTAGGTGCTCAATAAGTGCTTGTTCTACTGGTTGTCAGCCTCTTTGGCCTCAGGAAACCCGATGCCCTTTCTGAACTTCTGCCTCCAATCCTGACCCCCTCTTGTTGGGACGCCTCCCACGGACTGAGAGGCTGGAGCCCTGGGGTCAAATGCCGGCTCTGACCTCCGACCCCTTGGTCACCTCTGGCTTGTCTGCTTGCTGCCTCATTTCCCCCCCAGTCCCATCAGGGAATCAGACCAATTACCTCCTTCCAAGTCTTCAGGGCCAGGGACCCTCCAGGGTTTGGCGGGTCGCCGCTGGGGGCCTCCAGGCGCCAATCTGCGGACCCCGGAGTCTCAGAGGAGGGCTCCCCGTTGGCCGTCTCTTGGGCACACGTGTGTGTGTGTGTGTGTGTGTGTGTGTGGCGGTGGTCTTGGAGCGGATGTGGGAAAGGCATTCAGACTCCGCCTCTCTCTGCCTTCCTCCTTTCTCGCCCCTTCCACGGGACCCACGTGGTGCCCTGGGCTGGCCCGGGGACGGAGGGCACGTCTGGGTGGCCCCGCGGGGTCCTGGCCTCAGGCCTGGGCCCGCCAGACCCCTCCTCTTCCTGCTCTATCCCCAGAGCCCCCCAGGTTCATCAAAGAACCCAAGGACCAGATCGGCGTGTCGGGGGGCGTGGCCTCCTTCGTGTGTCAGGCCACGGGGGACCCCAAGCCGCGAGTGACCTGGAACAAGAAAGGCAAGAAGGTCAATTCACAGCGATTTGAGGTGAGTCGGGGGCGGGGAGGGGTGGGCGGGCGCCAGTGCCCCCTTATCCCCTGGGGTCACCCGGGCGGCCGGGCTGGGGGGGCCTTGCCCCCCCCCCCGCCATGGCCAGGGCACCTGTCACCCCGCCCCCGGCCACACGCCCCCACCTGCCTGCTCAGAAAGGACCCTGCCGGCCGGCCGTGTGCTGTGTGGCCCCCGGCCAGGCCCCGCCCTCTCTGTTTCATCTCACCCACAACTCCGCAGCGTGCACGATCACGCGCATCCCCACGCCTGTCACACGGACCTCCCTCCCGCGCCCGCACGCACACGTGCCCTTGTCCCTCACGTCCCGGGCCCGTCTCTGCACCGCAGTTGTGCCCCGGGTGCCCGTGCGCGTGGACGGAACAGGCCCCAGCTCCTCCCCCGCCCCCTCCCCGGGGCGGCAGCCTCACCCTGACCTTCCTCCCCCCGCCCGTGGCAGACGATCGAGTTTGACCAGAGCGCGGGGGCCGTGCTGCGGATCCAGCCGCTGCGGACGCCCCGGGACGAGAACGTGTACGAGTGTGTGGCCCAGAACTCCGCCGGGGAGGTCACGGTCCACGCGAAGCTCACTGTCCTCCGAGGTACGGGCCTCCCTGCGGGGGGAGGGGACAAACCCGAGAGGAGTCGCTCGGAGTTTTGTTTGGATTGGCCTCTCTGGGGGACCTGGATCTCCCTTCCCCCGCCTGTTACACCCCCGGGTGGCGGGAGGATTTACGGAGCCTTTGCGGGAAAGAGCAGCGTTAAGGACCCAGTGTCCTCGCATTCGTCATCTTAATCTTGCTCCTCCGATGACAAGAGCCTGGTCCACCTCAAACTAGTTCGTGTAAGAAAGAAGTTATTGGCCCGTGTCATTAGAATGTCGGTAGTGTGTCCAGCTTCAGGTTCGGCTAGATCCAGGAACCCGCATGGGGTTCTTAGCTCTCACTCTCCCTCTGCCTCTGGGTTCCTTTCCTTCCGGGTTGACTGTGTCCTGGGTGGGATTCCCCCCATCCGCTCCAGGCTCCCGGGCCCCCACCCCGAAGAGAGGACAGGGGGGCCCAGGATTACTGCCCATTGGCCCAGCTCGGGTCACGTGGCCCTCGCCGGGCGGGTCCTTGGGGCCAGAGGCACAGATACTCTGATTGGCAGCGTTCTCCCCGAGCCGGGGGCGTGTCTGCCCACACAGGCCGGCTCTGTGAGGGGCGTTCCCCCAAAGGAACAAAGGGATACATTCTGGACAGACGCAGCTGCCCCCACTTCCCACACGTTCACGCAGATCCCCGGGGGCCCTGCCTCGCGGGCTGTTGGCTGCGCCTCCTCCGGGCTGGCTGGGGCACCGGGAAATCACGTTCTTATGAAACAGCCTTCTTCGACAGCCTCGCCACAGCCCCCCACCCCCACCCCAGCTTCTCCCTTCTGCCCACTCTGCTGCAAGCCGGGTTCGCCTCCAGTGCTGTGTGGCCCTGGGCAAGTTAATCAACCCCTCTGAGCTGCACTCCGCCCCCCACAAGTAGGGAAAGGACGCTCACCGCAAGGGGTAGTTACACGACCAGGCAGGTGCCTCGTGGGGAAGGAGCGCTTGGCTGAGAGTGACCCGCTGTTGTTCTTACTCGGCTTCTAACTGGCTCTAACTCGGTGGGGGGTGGGTTCTCCTGTCGCCTGCAGGGACACCCTGACCCTTTCCCAGCTCTAAGTGTGGGAGGTGGCTCCCACGTGTGGCTCATGGGGTGACATTCATCAAGATTCATCAAGTCTGGGATCAGGGCCACTTTGCACCGGGTCCCTCCCTCCCAAGGCCCTGCCCTCCCCCATCTGTTTTACTGGACGCCCCTAGTTCCATTTGCCTGGGTCCTGGAGCCCCGCCTGCTGGGGGAGGGATGGGGGAGGGAAGCGGGGCGGGTTGTGGGGGACGGCCGGCCCCGCCCCGCCCAGGCCTGCCCCGCCTCTGCCCAGCAGATCTTCTTGCCCTGACCTTTCCCGGGCGCAGACGGAACAGCGCGCCTCCCGCCGCCCGGTGCCAGCCTCCTTTGTAAGCGCTCAGAGTTAGAAGGACACGCTGTGAATCTATTAGCCGCCCAGTCGCTGGCAGTCGGGGGAGATCCGTCTGCTCTCCCTGCCCCCCCCCCCCCAAGGCGGCTTGGCTCCGCGCTCTGTTCTCTGTTCTCTGGCTGCCCAGCCCGGGCCTGTGACCCAGGGGCCCCTGTCCTCGGGGCGCCCCCCGCCCGGGCCCCAGGGCTCCCGGCTGAGCAGGAAAGGTCCAGGCTCTCGGGCTGGCCCTCCCCGACCATCTGATTGCGGACCCTGCTCACGCCTCCCGTGCTGTTGTTTTAATTAAACTCCGAGGAATCGGGCACAATGTGTTGCGCAGAGAACATTTTTGTTTAATTAGGAGCTCACAGGGCCCAGCCCTGCCCGGCGGCGCCCGCACGCCGCCCCCGCCCTGCTGGCTGCCGCCCCCACGGCGCGCGGGGACCCCCCAGGGCTGCACGCACGTGTGAGCACGCGCGGGGTGTGGATGCTTCCCGGGCGGGCGGCGGGCCCCCCACACGTGGGTGCCGGCCTTGTGCTACCGAGAATTGCGCCCCGTGTTTCGGCCTTAGCTTCTAGTTACGTCATCGGTAGCCAATCAGAACCGCCTTTGGGGTTCAGGCCTCCCCCCAAGAAGAGCAAACAGGGCCTGACCCACCTTGGGCAGGGTCCAGCCACCTCCTCAGACTCGATTGGGTCCAGTTCTGGGGGTTGGGGTTCTGCAGCCAGCCCCCTCTCAGTTTTCTCCCGGCTTCACCAGGCCTGGGTACCAATCCCAGCCTTGCCGTGTCCTGGCTGTGTGACCTGGGGCGGCTGGGTTTCTGTCCGAGCCTCAGTTTCCCCCTCTGTGAAATAGGTCCAGTCATTGAGGAGGGCACCAGAAAGGACCTGCGTAGCACCTGGTACATCGTGTCCAGGACTTGGGACTGGGGCCATTGGCCCTCGGTGCA
The DNA here is from genome assembly GCA_004023785.1 of Mungos mungo. Classification (NCBI taxonomy): domain Eukaryota; kingdom Metazoa; phylum Chordata; class Mammalia; order Carnivora; family Herpestidae; genus Mungos; species Mungos mungo. The sequence continues at coordinate 13,775 of PISW01008786.1, read as the reverse complement.
TACCTGACCCGGGCCACCACTTTCCTGTCCCACCAGTGAAATGGGATGGCGCCACATCTGCCTGCCCCTCCTGGGCCCCATCCTGGCTTTCTGTCCTTTGACCGTATGCCTGGAGCTCAGATCTCTCCCGCACGGTGGCCTGTCTCCTGCCTCCTCCCCAGTCCCCCAGTCCCATCCCCCAAAGCACCCACCATGCCCGCTGCCCCTTCTGGGCGTTTGTAAGCAAATACACGCCCATTGTTTCTCTTGACACAAATAGCAGCAGCATCAGGGGGCAGCAGGCTTTTTCTGTAAAACACCAGAGAGTAACTGTTGTTGACTCTCCGGCCCAGACGCTCCCTGTCGCAGCCTCTCAGCCCTGCTGCCCTAGCTGGAAAGCCGCTGTAGATGACGTGGACACGGATGGGCATGGCCCTGTGCCAATAAAACTTTATTAACAAAAAACAAGCAAAGGGCCGGATTTGGCCTGGGGGCTATAGTGCTAGATCCTTGGTCTATACCATCGTTGTGGTTGCTCCCTACCCCCTGAGCAACGCTCTGAAACTTTGTCAGGTGGCATCTGCCTGTTTCAGCATCGCGCCCCATGGGTGGCCCCGCCTGTATATGACGAATCCCCATTGACGATGTTTAGGTTGTCTCCAGCCTTTTGCTGTCCGAGTCTCTGCATTCCTCGGCTGGTGCCTGCCCCATGGAAGCTGGAGGTGTGGGGCTCAGGGCTGGGGGCCTCTGGCAGGCGGCGTCCTCCTCGTCGGGGCCGTAGCGCCGCGCCCCTGCCTGTCTGTCTTCAGTGTCGCCAGCGCTGCACGTGATCGCGTTTTGTCGCTTGGCCATCAGGGGCGGGGTAGGGACCGTGGGGGTTTGCCAGGACTCTGCTGGGACTGACCCACCAGCTGGGCGGCGTAACATGCTCTCTCCCGGCCCTGGCGGCGGGCGGTCTGGGATCAGGCTTCCTCCTGGGGCCGCTCACTGCGGTGCGCAGACGGCAGTCTTCTCCCTGTGTCCTCGCATCCCCGCGTCATCCTTTCTCCTTTGTGTAAGGACACTTGTCATACTGCATTAGAGCCCACCCCAGTGGTAATTCAATCACCCCCGTGGAGACCTGATCTCCAGATGATCGCATTCTGAGGTCCTGGGGGTTTGGGCTCTGACATATGAACTGTGGGTGGTGCGTGGGTTCCCTCCGGCCAGCGACAGCGCTGGCGGCTGTGTAGGTTTGCACCAAGGAGCGTGGCCCCTGGCCTTGGGGACTCCTCCGTCCGATGTGGGTGGCGGGCCAGACTGGGGCTGGAGGCATTGGGGGTCAGGGCGAAAGGAGCCTGGGTCAGGTGCTGGAGAGGGAGGTCAGAGGCGGGAAAAGCAGGTGCAGCCGGTCCGGAGACGGCCCCACGCTGTCCCCCATGGCCTGACGCCGGCTCAGGTGGGCCACAGAGTCTGGGGTGAGTTGCAGGCACACAGATGAAGGCCACGCGGCGCTTGGCTGGCCCACTTCATCACCCCAGCCCGGCCCTGCGTGCCTGCCGGTCACTGGCCATTGGGGGCTGAGGGTCTCCGGGGAGAGGGGCGTTTTCTCGCCCTGGTGTCCCTCCCACCTCGTTAGCATGGAGAGAAACTAGACCTTGACCAGGGAGCGGGGACACTGAGGCCTGGAGGTGTGGTGACTTTCCTAGGTTAACAGCAGCCGGAACTGCTGTGTGCCGGGCCCTGCGCTGGGCAATGGGGACCCAGCGGCAACACAGATCCATCACGATAAATAGAGGTGGACACTCAGATACTCTAGGCCCAGGCGGGATGACAGCTCGGGCGCGTGAAGGAAGGGACAGCCCAAGGGGACACGGATGCCGAGACAGAGGCTGGGGGAGGACCTTGATGTCTTTGAGGAACAAGGAGTCTGTGAGGCCGGACGGGGACGGTGTGAGGGTGGCTGAGACACGGGGCAGCGGCAGGCGAGGGTCCCGGGTCTCCGGAGGGCAGTGGGGACCACGACGGGTGGGTGGGCAGCAGGGGAGACGTGGGGTTCAGTTTATGTTTTAATCTATTTTTTAATGTTTATTTTTGAGAGAGAGAGAGGGACAGAGCATGAGCAGGGGAAGGGCAGAAAGAGAGGGAGACACAGAATCCGAAGCAGGCTCCAGGCTCTGAGTTGTCAGCACAGAACTGGACACGGGGCTCGAACCCACGAATCGTGAGATCGTGACCTGAACCGAAGCTGGACGCTTAACCGACAGAGGCACCCAGGCGCCCCTGCTTTTATTTTTTATTTAAGTTTTTTAATGAGTTTATTTATTTTGAGAGGGAGCGAGAGAAGGAGACAACCCCAGGCTGGCTCCCCACGGTCAGCACAGAGCCCAACGTGGGTCTCGAACCCACGAACCCGTGAGATCCTGACCTGAGCTGAAATCAGGAGTCAGGACACTTAACTGAGTCACCCAGGCCCCCAGTTTATGTCTTGGAAACTACCTGTGGATGCCGTAGATACCCCAGGGTCTTTGACATGGCCATGTGTCTTCTGGGTGGCAGACTGGCCCCAGGGGAGAAGCACTGGTCTGGCCTGGCGCCCACCCAGCACCCCCTCCTCCTGTGGCCCTGGTCCTCCACATGGCACAGGAGGAAACAACACAGGAGCTCCCCTGGCTGGCCAGGGGGCGGACCGAGAGCCCATCCTGGAGGGCTGGCCGCGCGGCAACTGGGCTCCCGCCCTGTTCTTCCCGTCTTCCCCCTCAGAGGACCAGCTCCCCCCTGGTTTCCCCAACATCGACATGGGCCCCCAGCTGAAGGTGGTGGAGCGGACGCGGACAGCCACGATGCTCTGCGCTGCCAGTGGGAACCCCGACCCCGAGATCACCTGGTTCAAGGACTTCTTGCCTGTGGACCCCAGCGCCAGCAACGGGCGCATAAAGCAGCTGCGGTCAGGTGAGCGCAGGCGGCTGGGAGGACGCGGGAGCCTCGGAGGGCGGTAGGGGGCGGGCAGCGTCTCCGGGGCCCAAGCCCTGGGGACTAACCGGAGACAGAAAGGCAGAGGTGATGGCGTTGGCGTGGGAGAGTGTCTTCAGAGCTGAGCCCGTGGGGGTATAACGGGGCACGGACAGCCAGGGGTAGTGGGGAGCTGCGGAGGATGGTAGGAAGGGAGGTTGTCCCTGCCCGAGTCGGGTTAGAACGGACCCCGATATGCGCAGTTATGGGGAGCTAGAGAGACCACGGGGGCGCAGGGTCTCCAGTCGCCAGGCAGTGCAGTCCTAACGAGGCACAGAGAGATGCGGGGGATGGAAAGTCACAGGGGGTGGCGGGTGTCTGCAGCCCCCCAGCAGGGGGGACACCGCACCTCGGACAGGCAGAGGTGACCAATGGTGCGGATGGCCATCTTCAGTGCCTGACCGCTGGGTATGTAACAGGGCGCAGTCAGTCACGGTAACGCGAGGCATGGAAGGTGGTGGAGGGGGAGTGCCTTCTCTCCTGAAGGAGTGGGTGTGTCCAGGGAGGACAGAATGGGGTCCAGACCCGCCAGAGTAGAGAGGGCAGATGTCTACGGCAAAGGCCAGTGTTTCCAGGGCTGAAGCCGTGAGCCCCTGCAGAGGTAGGAGGCCTTAGGAAAGGTAATGGGGAGCCATAAAGAGCTAAAGGAGGTGATGAGACCCAGGCAGGCCAGCCTGTCTGTCCAGGCCCCGGCTGGGCCAGTGGAATGGGTGGTTCCACGCTTGTGTCTCGTTCGGCATAGCACCCACGTGCCCCGTCTGTGAGTCTGTCTGTCTGGGGGGCTGTGTGTATGTTGTGTCCGTCGTCCCACCGCTTCGTGGCGCGTCCACGCATGCGTGTCTGGGCTCCCTGCGCTGGCCTGACCGGCTTCCCGAGCAAGGTCACTGCCCGCTGCCCGTGGGCGCACCCCCCGCCCCTCACCCCGAGCCAGGCTAGGCTGCACGCGCACACTCCTTAGAGCCCCTCCTGGGCTCGTGGCCCCGCCCCCAGCCCCGCCCCCGGCCTCCTGCGCAGACAGGTGGCAGGGCTGTGCCCGCACCTGCGCTCACGCTGCTGTGTCCGCTGCTCAGCCCGCCTCTTGTGGCGTTCTCGCCCCCCTTCCTCTCTTCCTCCGAGGATCCCGCCTGGAGCCACCCCGGCCTGAAGGCCTCCTGGCTGTTCTCACTGTCCCCGCCCTCCTCCCCCTCCCAGGGCTCCATGTGCCCGGCCTCTCACGGCCTCTCACGGCCCCGCAGCGACGACCCGACAGGGGGCAGTCGTCAAGGCCAGGATCTCCTCCCCGGAGAGACCCGGGCCTTCCCCTCCCAGCCTCCCTGCGGGGCGCGGCCGGGGAATGAGCGCCGCCTGGAGGGTCTGGGTGGCTGCCGGCTCGTGCGGCCACAGCCCCGATGTAGTAGTGACCTCATGAAGATCACTGAGCCCAGGACCCTGTCGCCTGGGTCGATGGCAGCTACGTCCTTGGATCAGGTCATTTTCTCTGGGTCTCGGGGTCAGAGAACGTGCCTCCTGCCCGGCACTGTTAATGCCTGGCACGTACTAGGTGCTCAGCGAACAGAAGCTGCCTTAGGGATCGTAATAAAGCTGATTATCGGTCCGACTTGCCCTCCCGGCCCCGCCCCCGGAGAGGACACAGGCTTGTCGGGCGCCGTTAACGTACCTCTTCTCTTTTCTTGTCCCTCTGTTGTAAACGTTCAGAAACCTTTGGTAAGTCCTGTCTCTTCACCACGCCCGCAACTAACGCCGCCTCTCGGTCCCTGCCCCTCCCCCTCCCCTCCCCCAGACTAACAGCCACTGTGACAGTAACTGTGACCCGCTTCACGTGGCATGTTTACTAACCACCCCCCCTGCCCCCTGTCCATCTGTCCGTCCCCCACCGGCCACCCAGCCCGGCACCAGGGGGCCGCAGAGAGAGGAGCCCAAAAGGAAAAGAGGAAAAAAAAAAAAAAACCCATGCGGCCACAAGGGGCAGTTCAGTCCCCAGAGCGGAAGCTAAGGGAAAATTGAGGGGATCCTAGGGTTGAGGGACTCTTGCACCTCGCGGTCCCCCAGGCTTGACACCGCTCGGCAGTGACGAAATGACTCAAGTTTGGGGACTGGGTTGCGGCCGGGGGGGCGGCAGAGTTTTCTAGCCGGGCGGGGACCAGACACCCCCTTTCCCCGCCCGCAGCCTGAACCCCCAGAACCAACCGCGGGGGGACTGGTGTCGGCCCAGGACAGTCCCTCCTCCGCTTCCTCAGGGTCTGAAGCAGAACCACCTTTTAATGCCCGCGAGGTCTGTCCTTTCCTCCCCACACGGCGGCCGCGGGCTGTTTGTCCGTCTTGGGTCAATGCTGTCTGGTCTCTGGATTCCCACCGACCCGAGGCTCAGTCCCACTTGCTCCCAGGGGGCTCCTCGGCTTGAGGGTTTTGTAAGCGAGAATACAGAGGCCTAGGGGAGCTGGGTTCAAGCGCCCCGCAGCCCAGCCCCGCCTCTGACGATTATTCCCTGGTCCCTCTGGGCTTCGGTTTGCCCGTCCGCCCGTGTGCCTGCGGGACGGGGAAGGGGCCAGGGTTCTCTCCTGTGAGCCGCTCTGCCCTGGGGTCCCCCTGCTCCTGGGGGTACCGGCGCCAGCAAAAGGCGGCCGGATCTCTCCCAGGAAGATGAGCTACAGGGAGGGAGGGAGGGAGGGAGTGTGTGTGTGTGTGTGTGTGTGTGTGTGTCTCCGAGTTGCACCTGCCCTCGGCGCCCAGGTAAAGGTGTAGACGGCTCTTTCCTCTTTTCCTTCTGGAACTCCAGGAGGCGGTAGGGCCCTCGCTCTGCCCTCACTCTCCTTTCGCTGCCCTCCCTTGTCTGTCCCCTTCCTCGGCCTGTCTGAAATGCTTTCCCTTCGCTTTATTAATGCCCAGCCCTGGGGCACTAACCCCTCTCCCCGAGTCTCTAACAAGATCCCCAAGCCCCTCCCCCTTGCTCCCTGTCCCTCCGGAGAAGGAGAGAAGGAAGGGAGGTCCGTGACCTCCCTCCCTCCGCCCAGAAGGGAGGCAGCCAACAGGCCCAGGCCAGGCCGCAGACCTCCCTCCGCCGTAGGGACGCCAGCTGGTCCACAGAGGTTTCTAGACTTAGTCCGTCCCTCTCCCGGAGATGTCTGCCTCCTATAGGAAGCCCCCAGATCCTACTCTGCTCCTAGGAGCCGGCCTCCACTTCCTCGGCAAGGCCTGCAGGGCCCATAGCTCAGGGCTGGCTCAGCCCCCCACCCCCTGGGGGCAGAGTGGACAGGCCTGGCTTGTGGCCCCCGGCCCCCCGGGGCTGCCTTCTGAAATTCACCTGACTGTCTCTGCTTCTCTTACAGAAAGCACTCCGATCCGAGGTAAGAGGCTCTTTACCCACCCACTCACACTCTCTCGCTGCCCCCCCAGCTCCACGGGGAGGGGGGGCTGCATACACCCAGGCCCCTTCCACATATCTACGCCCTGCCCGGTGTCTGTCTAGTCTCTGTGTCTGTGTCGCTGTGTGTGGCTGTGAGGCTGCAGGGGAAGGGGCAGTGCCTCCCACGCCCCCCGGTTCGTGATCACTGCTCCGTGGGCAGACCCCTCTCTCTTCAGCCTCAGTCTTCCCCTCTCTAAAACGAGCACGCAGAGGGGGCCTCCTGGCTCCACAGCTCCTTCTGAATGGAGGGTCCCGGCCGAGGGAGCGGAGAGACAGGTAGTCCCCAAGGCCAACCCCCACCCCCTCCACGCCCAGGTGCTGACTAGAACGGACTAGAATAGGCCTAGGGAAGAGTCAGTGTCTAGTCCTGACTGCCATGAAATGCTGTGTGACCTAGGACAGGCCCTCTGTCCTCTCTGGGCCTCCACAGTCATTAAGGCCTGCCTGCCTCCCCAGAGCCCCGAGGTTGGGAAAAGCAGGAAGTGTGAAATGGGAGAAGATTCTATATCCATAGCCCCCAAAGAAACTAATCTGGGGGCCCCGTTGGGGGCGCCCATCATTTCTGTGAACGAAACTGGGAAGAGGGGCCTTCTGGGAGCCAGGACTGGATCTGGGGGCTCCTGGTGCCACGCACGAAGATGCCTGTGATTCAGACGCACTTGGAGATAATCCCTTGGCCTTTCGTTCCCTCGTGGCCAAGAAGCGTTTGCGTCCAGACCTGCGGTTCAGACCTGCAGGGAGATGCCCACTCCGTTTCATTTAGTTATGAAAACGAAACCTGGGACCCAGGCCTTTGATTTCCCACATATTTGGGGAAACGGTTGCCTCGTTTTTATGGACTCCTGGGCGTTCAGGTAGCTCATCGAGGCCTGCGATTTTCAGCGTACTTCAGGGTGGTCTGCTCAGCTCCGTTTCCTCGCGGAAGTGAGGATTCGTCCCAGGCCTGTGGTTTCAGATCTCCCCGGGGGCACCTTGGCCTCGTTCTCATTTACTCCTGGGCACCGTACCTTGATCCGGGCCTGTGGTTTCCAAGATGGGGAAATCAGCCCCGTTTTCACGCACTCCTGGGCATCACGACCTTTCACTTGGGCCTGTGATGTTCAGTCCGCTTGAGAAAATTGGCCTCTTCTGGAAACATTTATTCACTCACAATCAACAGATTCTTTGATCCTGTGAGGCTTGGGATTTCCAAACACACGTGTGGCGTTTCCAGCCTCAATTTTGGGCATTCGGTTTCTTCATTCAGATCTCTGATTTCACACACCTGACAGGTTTCCCCCACCAACCCACGAGTCCGGCGGACTTGGGTCTAGGACCGTAATTGCAATCACACTTGAGATTCATTTCATGAGTCATCAGCACCAGGCTCCCAGACCCAGGGCGGTGATTGAAAACCCGGTGGGTGAATTCAGACCTGCTTAGATTTATGGAGGGGAGTCCACGGGGGGGGGCGGAAACGCAGGCTCCTCCTCGTTCTTGTGGACTCCTGGCGTTCAGATAGCTCCTTGAGGCCTGCGATTTTGAATGTACTTAAGGGTGTTTGCGCTTGCCCTGCGGCCGCCCCTTAGGCCCCGGGGTCTTGCGGGGACCCCTGCGGGTTCTGAACGCCAGCTCAGTGCTCCCCCCCGCCCCCCCTTTGCCTGGAGAGCATCACTCACCACTTTTGCAAACACACCTCCACGGCACAGACCTCCCAGCTCCGTAGTTAAACCGGGCCGTCACGGAGGAACCACTGGCCACGGGTCCGCCTGCTTCCCCGTGAGCACGGAGACTCGCAGCAGCGCGCAGCGTCTTAGGCTGGTGTTGGGAGAGGCTTCGGGTGCGGGGGGGACGCGCCAGGTGAGGCCCCAGCCCCGCTCGGGCTCCTAGGCTAACTCCTCTCTTTTGTCTGCCTCTCTGGCCCAGACAGAACAAGAGACGGGCCGGACAGGGCTCTGGGACAGGCCGCCCGGCCTGTGCCCAGCGGCCCCTGACTGGCCAGGCCTTCTCCCCTCTCCCCGCAGGGGCCCTGCAGATCGAGAGCAGCGAGGAGACGGACCAAGGCAAATACGAGTGCGTGGCCACCAACAGCGCGGGCGTGCGCTACTCGTCCCCCGCCAACCTCTACGTGCGAGGTAGGGAACGCCGTACCCAGGTCGAAGGCAGGGACCCGTCCTGTCCTGTCCCCCTTCCCTCCTTGGGCTCACAGCCTCCGGGCTCCCCTGTTCCCTGCAGACCCGAGCAGGAGGGCCGTCCCCCCCCCTCACCCCCAGGTCACGGCAGGACCTTGGGTGAGGGGGGCATCCCTCTCTGGGCCTCAGTTTCCTTACGCTCAAACGGGGGACAGCCAAATCCCCCACCCCCGTGCCTGTGACGGACACCCCGTGGGCTGCAGGACTTGGTGGGGGGGGAGGGGCAGGAGGGAACGGGGCGGGGCCAGGGGGGTCAGTCTTGGGCCCACAGGGCCGGGGAGCCTGCAGGCCTCTGCCCCGCCCCGCCTGCCCGCCCCTCCCCCCCAGTCGGCTTCTGTGGTGTGTCGTGCCTGCCCTTTGCTGTGTGCTTGCTTTGCTTCTCCAGGCTCCGTGGCCTCTCGTAGCCCCGCCCCCACTGCTTCACACCCCGCGCCCCCCCCCCCCCAGCGCCCTCTAGCCGAGAGCCGGGGAGGGGTCTTTGAGGCCGCCCCCCACCGGCCCCTGCACCTTCGGGCGTCCGTCCCAGAGCCCGGTGCTCCTTGTCTCCTAGTTACCCCAGGGAAGGACTCGATTCTGCCCCAGCGAGGCCACGGCCACGGCAGGCACGTAGGCCTGGGGCTCGGCGCCCCCGTCAGGCCGCGGCAGGCACGGCACGCCCGCTAACCTGGGTCCTGGCCCCAGCACCCCGTCCCCGCCCCAGGAGGCCCGGGGAGCGTCTGCACAGGCTTGGTGGCCCTTCAGAGGCTCCGGGGGGAGGGGGGGCTCCCCTTGCTCCCAGGGGCCGTGGTCATCACCCCTCTTACCCCCGCGTTGGTTCTCTTCCGTTCTTTCAGAAGTTTTAATCTGCTTCCTCCACCGTGTGCCCTCCTCCCTTTCCCGCCTCCCGGTGGCTGTTTCTGATCTGGTTTTTTCGTGATAGAAACAGCCGCTTCTGCCGGCACACGGGGCCCCGTTCCGACCCCGGGGCTGCCCTGATGGGCTCTGTAGGCGAGGCCGCATCCACACTCCTCTGGGCCTCAGTTTCCCCCTTTGGAGGCGCCAAGCCCCCACCGTTTTCCAGCCAGAGGCTGGGCTGCTCCTCCCTCCCCCCCACTGGCCCCCAAGCAGCTCCTCGGTCCTGCACCCTGGGTTTTACATCTTGTCTCCGAGGAGGAGGCCGCATGGGGGGTGGGCACAGGGCCGTGGGCGCGAGGGTGGGCACGGGGCACCCCAGTCCACTGCCTCGGCACCTCTGGTGAGTTATAGCGCGTCCACGACTCCAACCGACTGGTCTTCGTCTGACCTGCTTACTATTTCTCTGCAAACACCTGGGATGGGGGTTTGTAAGTCTGGCAGCCTTCCAGGGGAGCGTGGACTGCAGGCACGGGGCGGGGCGGGGGGCCTCTAGCGAGGGTGCGGCGAGGGAGGGGGACCCCCGTGTCCTCAGCCCCCTGGAGGTGGGGGCCCCAGCACGAGCCTCTTATCTTTTGGGGGGTGCAGCCTCCCAATCTTTGCCTGGGTCTCAGATGCTCCAGAATTGAACTAAAAAAAAAAAAACAAAAATCGTGGAGAACAAATGTAGTTCTTATATGTCGAGAAAAGGAAAAAGGTCATTGCTGTTCTTTTTTATTTTTTAATTTTATTTTTATTTTTTGGTTTAAAGAGAAAACGACAAACTATTGCAGCTTTTAGCCTTGGGAAGTCCTCTTTTTACTCTCTGTATCTCCCCTATTTTCTCTCTTCTTCCCATGTCATTGTGTTCTGCATCAAACCCCCTTTACATCCCTCAGAGCTTCGAGAAGGTTGGTGTGTTTTTTTCTTTTTTACTTTCTTTACCCACATTTTTACATTCTGAAAGTGACGCGCACACACACGAAACGCACACAGACACGCGCGCGTGCGCACGCGCACACAGACACGCACACGGAAAAAAAAAAAAAGACGGAATACGAATCCTAAGCGCAAAGCGAACCAAACAAAACAAAACAAAAAACCGCCAAGCGAGAGCAAAAACCCAGAAAGACACGAAAATCTCAGCCGCGCCCAGCCCGGCCTGGGGCCGGCCGCACACATGCGATGCTTGCATTGTGGTCGCCTCTATGCATCCGTTGGTAATGTTGTTGCTAAGTTTTCTGCACTCCTCGTCGTCATGGTAACGGGCCTGATGCATGCTGGGAGAATGTAAAAAATTTCTCTGCATGCCACTCTTGTCGGTTTGGTTTGGTGAATTCCCAGCGCCTTCTGTTGGAGTGTTTCTCGTCTCTCGTTCTGTTTCTTTTCTCCTTTGGTTTTCTTCGTATTTTCTTTCTTTCCTTTTATTTAAGTATTATTACTATTATTTTGGTTTTGTTTTGTTCTTGGGGGGGAAAAAACCGATCCGTTCGTTTTTTTTTCCCCCTCCCATCCCCGTTCACCCCGCCCCCTTCTTACCCCAAAGCGTTTCGTCTTTCGTTCTGTCTCGTGTTTCCGTGCTATTTGGTTTCGGTTTTCTTGGGCTGAGCTGTTCTGTGATTGTTCTCCAAACGCATTGTGATTTCAAAGCCAGTGTTCCTGTCCCGGCTACCCTCCCGGGGGCGGTAGGGGTCCCACAGCTGGGATGCTGGGGCAGAAAGTGACCGCCCGGGCTCAAGGGGCACAAGGGAGGTGGCATAACAGACAGATGGTGGGCGAGGTGGAGAGGGCGGCCCGATTTGCCCGGCCTGGCTGGACAGCCCCCTTTCACCCAGAGCTGGCGCCCTCAGCCCCACACCGCAGCCATGTTGGAAGGGGGCTCAAGCAGGCACGTTCCCATCTCTCTGCCTTGGCATGAGACCACTCCCCCCTCTCCCAGAGAACCCAGAAGGCAGGCATTTGAAGCACAGCTAAACGGGCAACCAGCACTTTGAGAGCGTGTTCAGGATGGCGGCAGTCCACATGTGAGAAGTGGCTGCCTTCCATTGGATCGTTCTCACGGAATGATGCATGCTTGGCACATAGGCGGTGCTCAGGATAGCAGCTGGTGTGATGACGTTAGCATCCCGCTGGGCACAAATACGAAACTGCCTGTCAGAAAATGTAGTGTGACCGGCATTGGGAGAAACACTCAGCCAGTTATCCCGCCCTTTGGTGCTATGCCTCCGCCTCCCAGGCGCTGTTGGCTGCTCCTTCCACTCGCGCCCCCTCCCCCCAGGCTCTGGGCCCAGTCACAGCCGTCTTGTCCGGCAACACAGCGTGGTCACTTTCTGAGTACCTGAGCATCAGAACTGTGGAATTCTGGAGAATCCCAGGGGAACTTTGGACCTAGCCCCTCCCCCCGCCTCTGCCTCCCCTGCTCTCCCACTGCCTGCCTCTCTCTCTCTCTCTCTCTCTCTCTCTCTCTCTCTCTCTCTCTCTCTCTCTCTCTCTGCCTCTGCCTCCCCCAGTGTCTCTCTCACTCCCGCAGACCTTCAGAGATGCACACTCCCACCTTCTCCCTCCCTAAAGAAAGGCAAGCCCTTGAGAATACTACATCCCCAAATCAAAATTTCATTTAGATTTCTAGCCCCCACCCCCGAGCTGCCTGCCTGACAACATAAGTGGTAGTTGAGGGAGAGGCCAGCCTGGGGGGGGGGGTCACCGTTTTTCCCCTCTCGTACCTCCCCTTCCTTCCCTAAACTCCCACTTGCTGTGAAGTCCGCGGCCAAGTTGGCCAGAGGACTTCGGATGCGGTGAGAGGAGATTCTGTTCTGGCTCCTTTGGAGCCCAGTGCCCAGCCGACCCTCAGGGGAGCTCCGCAAGAGTCTCCCAGCCCCTCCACCAAAGCTGGGTCCCAGCGAATTCGAACCGACGAGTGGCTGAGGGTCTGGGGCTCTGGCCGACTCGGATCCAAAGCCTGCCTCTGCCCCTCCCTGACTGTGTGACCTCGGGCTAGTCACCTGATCGCTTGGGGTCCCGTCTCTCTGAACTGGGAGGAGTCCACTGAGCTAAGTAAATGCTCCAGTGTCCCGTGTAGCGCGTGGCGCAAAAGTCGCTCGTGGGACCGTTGTAGAACAGGGAGGTAAAGGGCTCGGGCGGACGAGCTGAGCAAGTCACTTCCCTCCTTTGGGGACCCCACGTGCCCCACTCAGTACTTCACAGATCCGCTGTTTGGGGAAGACGGCCGGGGTAAACTGCTTTGAAAAGAACTGCAGGGCAGAACCCAGTTCATGTGCTCAGATCTCATTTTTTTTCGCCGGTGCCTTTCTGAACCCATCCCACGATTTCATTTTCTCCCAGTTCTAACCCAGTTCCCGTGAGATCAGTAGCCCACCTAGTGCCACATCTTTCATCTCTCCTCCTGTCACTCTTCTGGGTCGTTCTGTGGCCACAGAGTCAGAACAGGCAAAACATAACGCCCCACTTGGGTGCTAAGCTACCCTCGCGGAGAAGCACCAGCCCACGGAAAGGTTGGGCCACCTGGCCCGCTCTGCCCTGAAAGCTACAAGCTGTTACATTGTTGCCGGTGCAGAGCTAGCTGCAAGGATTCGGAGCCCCCTACCTAACTCCCTTTGTTCACAGTCAGTGGCTTCTGCTGACGCTGGATGGTTTCAGGGACTGGATAGTCAGACCATGCCCTTCTCTTGAAATGGATCTCTGAGATACAAAGACCTAAATCCAAACCAAGCCCTTTTTTTGCTTTTAAATACAGCCAGCCAGGACCCACCCCACCGCCCTTCCCAGGGACAGCTGCAGCTCAGGCTTTTGACAAGGGGGGAAGGTGATCAGATGACATTCTCTCTGGCTGTTAGTTTTCTTATTTGTCTCTTTAACATCAGGCTTTAAGGGATTGCTTAGCGGCTAAAGGTGGCATCTTTAGCACTTGGTCTGGCAGCATAGCTTCATTGAACCCGTCGTACACGGGACCCAGTTAAATGGTGTGCCACCCCCCCCCCCGCCCCGTGTCGTGAGAGCTTGCTGGGGAGAACCCGCTTGGGGAAGAGCGGCCCCCCTTCCAGGGACTCAGGATACCTTTAGAGTCGGGGAGGACGTCACATGGCGCTGGAATGATTTAATGACAGGTCTCGAATGCTGAGCTCAGAAACTAGGACTCCACGCCCAGTGCCAGTGGGGGGTCTGGATTGCCCCGATTTCCCGACTTCCCATGTTCTCTGGAACTCTGTGACCCGCCCCCCCACCCCGACCCTGGGCCTTTGCAGATCAGACCGTAGCATGGAATTTAATGGAACAAATTGTTTTTAAAGTTACATTTCCGGCACCCAAGCCATCTAATTGGTGGCCGTGACCCCTAGGTGTTT